>QRFJ01001495.1:105261-204145 GCA_006176705.1 Cocos nucifera
CTAGTAAGGTTGGCACGCAATCTACTCCCTGCACAGCTGCTAGTCTTTTTGGCATCATGCGCTCTGTCTGCCATTGATAGCTATTTGATGCCATCTCATCGATTAGATCGAATGCTTCTTCCTCTGTTTTTCGGTTAATGGTTCCTCCTGCTGCTGCATCAATCATAGAACGATTAGTAGGAGATAAACCATTATAGAAAGTTTGTACCTGAAGCCATACGGGTAGTTGATGATGTGGACATCTCCTCAATAATTCCTTGAAACGTTCCCAAGCCTCATATAGTGTCTCCATGTCCATCTGCATAAAGGAAGTGATATCGTTGCGCATCTTAGCAGTCTTGGAAGGTGGAAAGTACTTGGCTAAAAATTTTTGGGCTAGGACATCCCAAGTTGTGATAGAACCTGCCGGAAGAGAATGAAGCCAATTTTTAGCTTTATCCCGTAAAGAGAAAGGAAATAACCTTAATCTAATAGCATCATCCGACACCCCATTAATTTTAAAAGTATCGCAAAGTTCAAGAAAATTAGAAATATGGGCATTCGGATCATCATGCACGTGTCCACTGAATTGGACAGTTGATTGAATCATCTGGATCATCGCCGATTTTATTTCGAAGTTGTTTGCTCGTACAGGCGGTCTCCTGATGCTCGAAGCTGCATCGGCTACAGATGGTGTAATATAATCATTTAATGATCGATATACTGGTCGAATAGCTTCATGCTGTCCTTCAGTCGCCATATCCAATCCTAGATTGATGTCGTTAGGATCTTCAGCTGCCATGTTTCTCTCTTGCTGTAATCTTCTAATAGTTCTTTCAATTTCTGGATCTAAAGGTAGTAAGTTACTATGTCCAGTACGTGTCATGCAATGAACAACAATTTTTTTTTTTTTTTTAAATAATAAAATTAAAAATAAATTTCTAAAGTAAAGCTAGGATCAAAATTTCAATATTGTTTTAAACTCAATCCCCGGCAACGGCGCCAAAAACTTGATGCGTGCTAATTTATAGCTATGGCAAGTGCACCAGTCGATCAAGTAATAAAGTGAATGAGTAGAGTATCGTCCCTAGAGGATTGGAAAACAAGTACTGAAAAGCTCTTTCCTATGCTTTATTTAGAAGATCGATTTATGAGAATAAAAAAAAATTAAAAAAAAATAATTAAAATAATTAAATTTTTTTTATTAAATAGAGAGAGTGTAAATTATTGAGGTTTTAAATTCAAGAGCAATGGATTACTAAGGCAATCGGTTCACCAACTCAATCAATACGATATTCAGGTTTTTAGATTAATTTTATTTCATGTGACGGTGGAGTCTCCTAATTTATTCACTACCCTTTGGTCCAGGCATAGCAAATCTATTAATATTTATTAATTACCCTTTTTACCCTTTGATCCAAGTGTAATTTAAATAAATATTAATGCATTAGGTTTTGTGAAACCCTCTAATTAAAATACGCTGCGTCCAAAGCGCACTAAAATTTCCGCATGCATATGAATTCTAATTTGATTCATAATACAAGGTATATAATCAAGAAGCATTAACATAGATGTACTTGGTCCGTAACATCTATGTTCATCAGATCAATTAGAAGATGGCCAGTAATCTAAAAGCATTAAGATCAGATTTATATACTCCTCATGAATAAAATTTAAAAATAAATTATACTGAATATTGCATCAAAAGAGTGGCTACACCTTAGCCTTAGTAAAATAAAATTTAGTTCATGATAACAAATTTAAAAATAGTAAATAAAATAAAAAGCATGAAGAAATTAGACTGTTTGATTGCTGAAATTGATTATCTGTTGCTCTTGATGCGGAGAACTTGGTGAAGAAGAAGAGGCTCCTTGATATCTCCTCTCTCTTTCTTCCTCTCTCTCTTTCTTTCTTTTCCTTCTTCCCGTCTCTCTCTGTTTTCTCTCTGATTCTCCTTTCTTCCCTGTTTTTCTTTCTCTCACTGATTTTCTCTGTTTTTCCCTTTTTCTTTTTTTTTTTTTTTTTTCTCACGGCAACAGGGCTTTTTATAGATGAAGTCTCCAAAATCCATCCAAAACTCGATTTTAGACTCCTAAAACAATTCAAACTATGATCTGAATAATTCTGGCCGTGCGATGTTGATCAAACGGTCCAAAAACTACTCAAAAACCCGTTAAAATAACCCAGATCAAGTCGGATTTAATATCAGCCGTTGGATCATCCAATGGATTGAATCTGGGCCGTCCGATCTCGTTGAAATCAGCCTTCAGACCTTTAGTTTCAGTCGGGATGAATCTCGGCCGTTGGATCTCGACCGGGAGCTGCGGATGCCGTCCATCAGCGCCTTCTTCTCGTCCGTCCGATCAAGATTCAGTGAAAACCGCCCGTTGGATCAGCCAGAATTCCCAAATTGCCCTCCGTGGACCGTGCGCGAGCCCGGTGTTGCGTGGACCGCCGCGTTCTTCAACCAATCAGAGCGCGCCTCCGTCTGTGAAATTCCTGAAATACCCTTCGGTTGGTCCACCGTACGCCGCGAAAAATGCTGACGTCATCCTGACGTCAGCGTTGCGTCAGCGGTTTTTTTTTTTTTTTTTTTTTTTTTTTTTTTTTTTTTTTTTTTTGAAATTCGATTCTGGGCTGGTTTGAAGTCCGTTTTGCCTGAAATTTGTTTCATCTGAATCAGAAAAATGAGATCTTCACATTGGTAGCCTTCTTTCCTACATAAAATTAATAAAAGTATCAATTTTTAATAAAATATTTTAATTTATTTTATAATTTAATACTTTTATTAGTATATTTTTACTACTTATCAGCTGCCATAGATCTACAACAGTGGTTATCGAACCACTGCCATAGATCTACGATAGTGGTTACCCAAAATTACTGCCATAGATCTACGATAGCGGTTCTATGATTGGTGCTGTAGATCTATAGCAGTGATTTTTGATAACTACTGCCATAAGTAGAAAATAATTTTTTTCTTATTTTTTTTAAATATTATATAATTTTAAAATTTAATATCCATCTTCATCATTCATTATCTAAATAATTATCATTAGAGTGTCATCGCAAAAGATCACCTCAATCCGATGGCCCTGGCTTCATTGATCAAAAAAATTTGATTTCGATGATCATGAACGATGATGCAATGATCTAATAGATGGAGACCTTTGATGGATTTAAAAACCTATAATGATGATCTCGATGATGTTTGTAGCATACTATCAAAGTTTCACTTCAATCGAATATCATTATCATGGTTACTTTAGTACGAAATGATTTCGATCATTAAATTAGAAACAAGCGATCAAAGGGTTAAACGACATCCGATTATGAGATAACTTTTTAGTTAAATAATTTTTATTATAATTTTAAATATTTTATACAGCGATGATAGTAAAATTTAAATCATTTTCATATAAACTGTTCATGTTAAGCAGATATTGCAAAAACACGAGCATAACAACGAGTGAGGTTTCAGAATGGTTATCAAGAGATGTATAGTTTTAGATCGTTCTTCATCTCACAAGTTAAATTTTGTGATCACCATCATAAAAAATGATTAAAGTAGTAGCCAAGATCATTTATAAAAAAATTATCTCATAATCGAACATCGTTTGGTCCTTTGATCAATCATTTATCATTTAACAGTCGAAACTAACCTATACTAAATTGACCAAGATAACGATATCTATTGAAGTCAAACTTTAATAGTATGCTACAAACATCATCAAGATTATCGTTATAGATTTTTGGATCCATTGGAGGTCTCCATCTATCAGATCATCGCATTGTCGTTCATAATCATCGAAATCAAATTTTTTGATCGATGAAGCTAGGGCCATCAGATCGAGGTGACCTTTTGTGATGACACTCTAGTGATAATTATTTAGATAATGAATGATGAAGATGGGCATTAAATTTTAAAATTATATAATATTTAAAAAAAAAATATGATAGCGGTTATAATTAACCATCATCATAAATCAGATTATAGCAGTGGTTCCTACTAACCACTGTTATAGGTCTGACTTATGGCAGTGGTTACAACGAACTGCTGCTATAGATCAATCTATGGTAGCAATTTTTTGTAACCGCTACTATAGGTCTGACCTACGGCAGCAGTTTTCGTTAACCATTGCTATATGTCGGACCTATAGCAGTAGTTACAAAAATCACTGCTATAGGTCCAACCTATAGCAGCAGTTAACGAAAATCACTACCATAGGTGCTATAGCAGTGGTTTCAAAAATTGCTGCCATAGTAAGCACTACCATAGGCCATTTTTATAGTAGTGTTAAGTCAATTAATTGGATTAGACCTAAGGTTAGTTAATGAATGGACTAAATTAGGATAATTGATCAAATTTAATTAAATATTGAATTAGACTAGGTCAAGGACTCTTTAGACTCTATTATAATAGTTATAGTTGGTCAAGTTCATGCCTTTAACGAGAACCAAATGGACTTGATTCATGGCTACACGGTCAAATCCAAAATTGCTAGGTTGATCTAATTAAAACTAATAAACCAAATGGTGTCTAAGATAAATTTGGCAGTCCAGATCAGTGGTTTTTAATTGGAACCTACTCGCACTGATTTTAATTTTTGACAAGTTAATGGCATATCCCTTCCACTGATCTCACTTACCTGGCTATTCTGATGAATTAGGTTTTGATTAGATCACTTGATGATTTGGGCTCACCCATGTCAATTAGGTAAATCAGTGTGATTGATTTAGGTGCTCCTAATGCTAGCTTTAGTTAGGTCCTTTGTGATCTAACTTGATGAAGTTAGTGGGAGGATCAAAATTGGCTGGTTCTCTTCTCTCTTCTTTAAAATTAATTAATTAAATCCTTTAAAATTATTGGATCCTTAAAAATGAAATAGTTATAGTGATAACTAGGTCATAGCCTTCCATTAAGTGGATGATAATGAGTCCATTAGTTGGATAATCATTGGAGGCCTAAAGGCCTGATGCTCATCGGCTAATGGAATTATCATTCATAATATGATTTCTTGGCCGCATCTCTCTAAATGGTGGTTAGGTTGACCAACCAAAGTTGGGCTTAATCATTCATTGGTTAGATAGACTAAGTATGGTCATCTTAATGATTGGACCTAAGTGGACCTTTTTAGTGGAGGCCAAAGCCTACTGATTAGGAACTGGGGCAAAATTAAATTACTAAAAATTGTTTAGAAAAATAATTGGTTATGAACCTATCCTTATAAGTACATGGGTTGACCAATTAAAATTGGGCTTGTGTACAGTCTGTGTGGATTCTAATACCCACTAAGAAATTAGGATAATTCCTCGAATTAGAGGTAGAGGCTATCAATTCAAATAAAATAGTGGGAGAATCTTTTGATTAAAGTCTAAATTTTTAGGTTTAATGAATCAATTACTAATTAAGTTTCAATTTTTCTTGGTGCAGACATAACCACTTTTCTTTTGCTATGATCATTGTTAGACAATGACAAGCTGGTGGGACACAACTTTGGTAACTAGTTCCATAAGTTGAAGATTGTGCTGGAGCATAAATGGGTCTTATACGTGCTGACAAATCCAGCACTTGAGGAGCCATCATCCAATGCACTTGAAACAGGTAGAGACACTTATTAGAAGTGGCTCAATAATCGAACCATGGTGCATTGTTTCATGCTGGTAGCCATGAGCGATGAGTTCAATCGTAGATTCAAGTCTGCTCAGCCAGAAGATATGATTCAAGGGTTGAACGAGTCTTTTAGCACATCCGATGATGTTGAGAGGTATAAGACTAGTTGTGCTATCTTCAATGCTAGGATAAGGGATCGAGCATCAGTCATTGATCATGAATTGTACATGATCGAGCTGATGGAGCATTTGAGCAAGCTCAGATTTTTCTTGCACGAGCAGCTAGGGAAAGATATAATTTTAAACTTGTTGCCTAAATCTTTTTTTCCATTTCTTACTCATTACAAAATGACAAAGCCTGAAGTAAACTACCATGGGTTACTGGGGTTACTCCAAAACTTTGAGAAGGATCACCAACTCCATAAGGAGTCAGTGAACTTAGTGAAAGGGTCTTCTTCTGGTTCTTGATCCTTTAAGAAAAGGAAGAAGAATAAGAAGAAGAAGATTAAGAAGGTGCATCTTCAGGCTGGGACATCTATGCATGGTCAAACCAAGAAAGTAAAGCCCGATAAGAGTCAAGCTAAATATTTCTTTTGTAAAAAGTGGGGATATTGAAAGAGGAACTATCCTTAGTACATTACCTCCCTAGATCCAAACAGGCCAAGAAGAAGCATGTTGTTGTCGGGCAAGATATTTATATGATAACTCCTTGCAATTTCTCTATTTATAAAATTACTGACTGGGTATTAAATACTGTTAGCCCGTACCATATTTGCAATTGTTATAGGGGTTGCAGGTCAGTAGGAGATTCGAGTAAGGTAAGAGATTCCTGAATGTTGAAGATGAAAGATCAATTTCAGTTCTAGCATTAGTGCTAGAGGTGGATATTTCTACTTCATCATTTTCATAGATGATATATCCAAGTATGAATATGTCTATCTGATGAGACATAAGTCAGACTCATTTGAAATATTCAAATGATTTTGAAGTGAAGTAGAAAAATAAACTGAAAAAAGTATTAAAACTCTTTGATCTGACTAAGGAGGAGAATACCTTTTTGGTGAGTTTCTCATATATTTAGAAGAGAATGGAATTTTCTCCCAATGGACTCCTCTAGGAATATCACAACATAATGGTGTGTCTGAAAGGAAGAATCGGACTCTGTTAGACATGGTCCGATCCATGATAGATTTTGCCAGCTTGTCGATATCCTTCTAGGGATATGGACTCGAATCGGCTTGCTATCTTTTAAATAGGGTTTCAAGTAAATATGTCATTAAAACTCCATATGAGATATGGATAGGGCGTAAGCCAACACTTTCACACCTCAGGGTCTGGGGGTGCCTGGCTTATATGAAACGATTAATCTCAGATAAACTTGGACCTAAGTTTGATAAGTGTACATTCATAGGATACCCAAAAAATCAAAAGAGTATATTTTCTACCATGCTGATGAATAAAAAGTGTTCGTCAGTCTTAAGGCAATCTTTTTGGAAAGAAGTTCCTTGGTGAAGGAACTGTTGCCTCTAAGGTTGATCTTGATGAAGTTCAACAGGTAGAAATACCAACACCTATAGCTGAATTAGAATCAAATTTGATTAGATCAAATTCGGAGCCCAATACACCTGCACCATTAAGACGATCAGATAGAGTACTGCATCAGTCGAACAGATACTATAGTTTCTTGGTTCGAGATGGTGATCCTATCGAACTCGATGAGAATGATGAGAATTCGATCATTTATATGGATGCAATGCAGAGGCCTGATTTTAAGAAATGGCTTGAGGCCATGAAATCCAAAATGGAGTCCATGAAGGTCAACGATGTATGGACATTGGTTGACACATCCGAAGGAGTTAAATCCATTAGGTGTAAGTTGGTCTTCAAAAAGAAGAGGGGTGCAGATGGAAAGGTGGAGAACTATAAAGCTCATCTAGTTGCGAAGGCATATCTTCAATGCTATGTATTGACTATGATGAGGCATTCTCTTCTATGGCAATACTAAAATTCATTCGAATAATGCTCGTTATAGCTACCCGTCTAGATTATGAGATCTGGTAGATGGATGTGAAGACAACTTTCCTAAATGGAGAGCTGATCGAAGAAATGTATATGATACAATCTGAGGGGTTCACATCTATAGATGAGTCTAAAGTGTGCAAGCTTCAGAGATCCATTTATGGATTGAAGCAAGCATCTTGAAGTTAAAACATGGATTTTGATAAGATGATCAAAATGTATGGCTTCATTAAGAATGGATAAGAGCCCTGTATTTACAAGTGGATGAATGGTTCGACAGTAGCATTTTTTATCTTGTATGTAGATGACATTCTTTTAATTGAGAATGACATCACCGCACAGCAAGGAATAAAAGTTTGGTTGTCATCTCAGTTCTTCATGAAAGACTTGGGTGAAGCATCCTACATCCTAGAAATGAAGATCTATAGGGATAGATCTAAAAGGATGCATGGGTTATCTCAATCCACGTACATAGAAAGTATGCTGAAGAGATTCAGCATGGAGAATTTCAAAAAAGGCTATCTTCAAATAGGCCATGAAATTTTTCTCTCCAAGAAGGATTGTTCAACAACTTCTGAAGAGAGAGAGCGTATGAGTAGAGTCCCATATGCTTCGACAGTGGATCTATCATGTACGCCATGACATATATGAGACCAGATGTGGCATACTCTCTAGGAGTAGTGAGTAGATACCAATCTATCTAAAAAAAAATTATTGAAAAGTGGTTAAAGTCATCCTTAAGTATTTAAAAAATACTAA
The DNA here is from genome assembly GCA_006176705.1 of Cocos nucifera. Lineage (NCBI taxonomy): Eukaryota > Viridiplantae > Streptophyta > Magnoliopsida > Arecales > Arecaceae > Cocos > Cocos nucifera. The sequence goes on from QRFJ01001495.1 coordinate 113,632, forward strand.
AGACCAATGGTTGGTTTATGATGAGTTAGATCTAAAACTTGAGGGATTTACAGAATCCAACTTTCAATCTGACCATAATGACAGTAGAAGCATGTTGGGTTATGTCTTTACCCTAAATGGTGGAGCCGACTGCTACAAGAGTATTGAAAAATGTATCCTAAAGTCAATCATCAGTCTGTTGATGGTTAAGCTATATTATAATTATTATTAATTTATTAATTAATAAAATATATTTTTGATATTTTTTATCTTAAGGTTTCATCTTCTAACAAACTTCATTATTATGATAAAGTCCTTAGAACTATTTAGGTTTGATAGAGAGAGGATTTATCGATTAGTCCTTAAAACTATTCACGATCAAATAATAGACTGTTAATAAGGACGACAGCATCTATCGAGCATAGGTTGCTGTATTCCATATAGGTTTGTTGTTCTCTTAACTAAGAAGTGTGGAGACACTAATATGGCATACAGATAAGATGTAGAGGTACATCATCACTGAACATGATCAACTCCAGAGTATTCTGCTATCGAGAATATCTCTGATGGGATATAGGTATAAGGGTCCCTTAGACCTGAGACCATCTCTATGACTTGCAAGTAACTCACTATGCTTTGGTACCAGACTAACTAAATTTCTAATTCAGTAATGGAAGGCTTCTGGACACAGTCAAGTACTTACGAAGTCGGTATGTGATCAAGATGGAATTGACCACTCTAAGAGTTGGAGAAGAATGTACCACTGTATTTCAATATAGAAAAATCTTAGCCAGGATAATCCATGAGATAGATTTGGTATTTTGAAATATAATGTGGACAACCTGATTAGAGTTGATAGTTTAACTCTGAGGTATTCTACGACCATTTTGGTCAAGGAGATGAATTATATGGAAACTATATCCATATGGATTCTAAGGATGTTGTTCTACACATTCGACCTATCCGACCATCAAGTACCATTGCTAGATGGTCGCTTCGATTGGTATAAAAATTTATTCTTATACTATTAGCTTAGATTTGGACTTATGGAGTCATACATATTAGGTTCACGATCCGATCAGATGGTTGATCAACGATTGAGAATCATTCTAAAGTTAAACGATCAATACGATTATTATTTAATGTAGTGCAAATCTTGTAGAAGGATCAATTAGTAATTTGATTATTTATTAACTTAATTTGATTAAGCTAGATAATTAAAATTAAGTATAATTAAATATAATTTAATTAAATTTGGTTTGGGCTTGATTGGATCAAGTCTAATTAGTTTATTGGATAAGCCAAGTGCAAGGAAGAACTAGTCCTAGTTCAACTAGGACTTGGGTCAATCTAATTTTTTAATTTAATTAAAAAATTAAATCTAATTTAATTAAGTTTTTATTTAGATTAGGATCTAATTTAATTTGGTTGAGTTACTTCTGATTAGATTTGATTTGAGAAATCATATTTGACCAAGTCAAATATGGAATCCTAGTAAGACTAGGATCCATCTTGCTTGTGCCACCCATATCCCATGCCCTCCATGCCCTTTCCCTCTTTATTTTGTGCAACAAATCTTCTCTCCCAGCTTCCTCATGCATGCCCACCCTCTCTCTCTCTCTCCTAATTGGTAGTTAGGTGTGGACCAAGTCAAAGGACGTAAGTTGTTTTGGTTTCAAATTCTATGAGATAGAGTTTTGAGAAAACAAAATTCCTCCTTTCCTATGCCACCCATACTTTTAGATTTTCTTTGGAATTTTTGATGGAAGGAGAAGATATTTTGTGCGACAATTGAAGGTTGTCCATGCCTAAAACAAAGGAGGGGGCATCCAAGTGTTGGGCACCCCAACTAGTTGCCATATTTGTTCTTTCCTAGTCTAAGAATTTGACCCAACAAGGACTCCTCTATATCTCATTATATAGGATAGTTTTTGGGCTGATTTTTAGAGATATTCCAGACATTGGAGAATGCCTTTGGGCATGAGAATACTAGGATGATCGACCTCTTGGGTGTGGGGTTTCCATAGACACTAATCTAGGTGTCTAGGTGAGAGAACAAAGAAGAAGAAGAGAGTCTTCTTCTAGGATTGCTTTATTCTTCTCTTCTCCTCCTCTTTTTGAGATTTTTTCAAAGTGTCTCAGAAAAATGTCTCGGATCTAAAATCTCTCTTTCTTTTTTTGATCTTTGGAGGAGTCCAAATCCAGAAGAAGAAAGCACCGGATCGACTGTCGAAGAAGGATCAGCACCATACTAGTATACCATGCTAATTTCCTGCATAGGACTTCTGATCAGGGTTCGTGGGCTCATGTGGACATCTCTTAGAGGCCACATGTATGTGCAGCTTGAAATATCATCCTCAAGTTTAAGTCAGCAAGTTAGAATATCTAACTTGCATAAGTAATATAGATCTGATCTATTATTACATACCTGCATTAGATGTAGTGTAGATGCATGTTGATATGATCAACATGATTATTCTTTCTTATATTTTAATTTTTGATTTAATCTCATACCATAATCATGTAATAGAATCTTAGATTTTGTGGTTCTCTATTTTTTATAAATAAATTTTAATTTATTTTAGTCCTTCATTGCCTAATCTTGAAAAAGTTCTAAGATCTAGCTCTGAAATTCTAGATCTAGTTCCTTCAATTGGTATCAGAGCCTAGATTGATTATTACATGACTATTTATGCATGTTTAGATTATTTTTTAGATTAGATCTAATTTATAATTTTTTTATTAAATATAGAATTAAAAATCATGATCACACGAATAGATTATAAGATTGTCCTACTGTAAGGTTTACCCCTTACAGTGGAGAGATTGTCCGAGTTCGTATAAATATATTTTTTATCATAAATTTGTTAGATATAATTTAATCTTATTTATAATTTATTAGATTAAAAATAATTTTATATTTAAAAATAAAAATTTTAGATTGCATGAACTGATTATAAGGTTGTCCTACTGTAAGGTTTATCCTTTACAGTAGAGAGATTGTCCTAGTATGTGCTGATCTAAAATATTAATCATAAAATTTTAAATTAGATCTAAAAAATTTTATGACTAAATTAAAAATATTTTAATCTAATTTTAATCATCATAAATATGTTAGATTTAATCTAAGATAATTTATGATTGATTAAAGTTGAAACTATTTTAATTACATGAACCTATTTAGATTAGATCTAAAGTAGTTTCATGATTATCTTGCATATTGATTATGAATCAAATATGCAACTTGATTGGTAGAACCATATTATAAAAATATTTTACAAACATAAAAATTATTTTTGAAAAGCCGAACTCCAACCCTCAGCCCAAAACTTAATTATGAATTAAGAAGTTATTTGATTAAGATCTAGAATTGTGAATTGAAGATCCTAAGATACAAATCATAACTTGTTGAGTTAAATGGATTAGTGGAGATTAAGTTCATTAATTGGGTTAAACCTAAGGTTAGATTAAAGAATGGACTTAATTAGAGAATTGACTAAATCTAATCAATTATTATCTTAGATTAGGTCAAGGATTCTCTAGATCAATTACAATAGTTGTAGTTGGTCAAGTCTATGTCTTTAATGAGATCCAAGATGGACTTGATTCTTGGCTACACGATCTATCATGAACCGTTTGGTTGATCTAATCAAGACTAATTAAATCAGTTGGTGTCTAAGGTAAATCAGACCGATGGTTTTTAATTGGCAATCCGCTTACCTGACCATTTTTGATGTTGTCTAAGGCAAGCTATGACAGACCCTTCCACTGATCGAACTTACCTAGCCTCTTGGTAAAATTATGTTTTGATCAGATTACTTGATTATTTGAGCTAATCCATGTCAGCTAGGTAAATCAGTTTGACTAATTTAGATGCTTCTAGACCAGCCTATTGATGGTCTCCTTTAAGCTGACTTGGTGAAGCCAGTGGAAGGATCATGACAAGCTGGTTCATCTGATCTTCTCTCTTCTTTAAAAAATTAAATTTTTTAGAATTATTAGGTTCATAAAATAAAATAGTTATTACGATAACTAGATCATAGTCTCCCATTAAGTCGGTGATAATGGGTCATTAGTTGGATAATCATTGGAGGCCCAAAGGACTGGTGCTTATTGGCTAATGGAATTGTCATTCATTATATAATTTCTTAGCTATTTCTTTCTAAATGATGGTTGGTTAGCCAACCAAAGTTGGATCTAATCATTCATTGGTTTGATGGACCAAGTATAGTCATGTTAATGGTTGGACCTAACTGGATCTTTTCAGTGGAGGCCAAAGCATACTGATTAGAGATTTGGATAAAAATTTAATTACTAGAAATTATTTGGAGAAATAATTGGTTATGAAACTATCCTTAGATATACATGGGTTGGCCAACCAAAGTTGGGCTTGTGTGCAGTCTATGTGGATTTTAGTACCCACTAAGGAATTAGGATAATTTCTTGAATTGGAGGTAGAGGCTACCAATTCGAATAAAATAGTAGAAGAACCTTTTGATTAAAGTCCAAATCTTTAGGTTTAATAAATCAATTACTAATTAGATTATGATTTTCCTTTATGCAGATATGGCCACTTTTCTATCGCTCCAACCATTATTGGATAATGATAAGTTGGTGGGACCTAACTTCGGTAACTTGTACTAAAAGTTGAAGATTGTCCTGGAGCATAAATGGATACTATATGTGTTAACGGATCCTGCACCTAAGGAGCTAGCTGTCAATGCACGTGGAACAGTCAGAGATACTTACTAGAAGTGGCTCAGTGACCAAATCATGGTGCATTGCATTATGCTGGCTACCATGAGTGATAAGTTTAGTTGTAGATTCGAGATGGCTCAGCCAAAAGATATACTTCAAGTATTGGAGGATTCTTTTGGCATATTCGATGATGTTGAAAAGCACAAGACTAGTTGTACCATCTTCAATGCCAAGATGTAGGATGAAGACTCTATCACTAATCATGTACTATACATGATCGAGCTGATAGAGTGATTGAGCAAGCTCGGCTTTTTCTTGCATAAGCAGCTTGGGAAAGATGCAATACTGAACTTGCTGTCCAAGTCCTATCTTCCATTCCTTACTCATTTCAGAATAACAAAGCCTGAAGTAGACTACCATGAATTACTGAGATTACTTCAGAACATTGAGAAGGATCACCAACTCTATAAGGAGTCGGTGAATTTAGTGGTGGTTCATCTTCTGGTTCTCGACCCTTTAGGAAAGGAAAGAAGAATAAGAAAAAGAAGGGCAAAAAGGTGCAAGTTCAAGTTAGGACATCTATGCAGAGCCAGACTAGGAAGATCAAGCCTGATAAGAGTCAAGCTTAATGCTTTTTTTGCAAGAAGCGGGGGCACTGAAAGAGGAATTATCCTTAGTACATTGCTTCCTTAGATTCGAACAGGCAGAGAAAGAAGCAAGCTATTGCTGGACAAGGTATTTATATGATAACTCCTTGCAATTTCTCTATTTATGATTATATTGACTAGGTATTGGATATCGATAGCCTTTACTATATTTGCAATTCATTGTAGGGATTGCAGGTCAGTAGGAGATTTGAGTAACATGAAAGGTTTCTGAATGTTGAAGATGGAAGACCAGTTTCAATTCTAGCTTTAGAAATCTTGAAACTTATATTTGAGTCCCATATTCTTATTCTAATGATTATCATTTCTATCTTAGTATCTTTTCAAATGTCATTTCTATAAGTCTTCTAGTTAAAAATAACTATGAAATTTTAATAAAAAAATAAGTTTGTAATATCATTATGAATGGTGTTACTGCTTTCTATGAATATTTAAACAATGGTGTGTATATGCTATCATAATCTATTAACATAGTCTATTCAGCTGGCAAGCAACCTAGATTAGGTAGTATATCAGATATCTACTTATAACACTGTAGGCTAGGTTATATAAACAAGAATAGGATAAACATGTTGACTCAAGAAAAAATTCTCAATGTCAGTGATCGTGAATCACTTCCAACCTATGAGTTCTGTCTTCTTGGTAAAATGACCAAATCATCTTTTACTAAAAAAGGTGAGAGAGCCGCTGAGCTCTTAGGTCTAGTACATACTGATATATGTGGACCAAAGAGCACAAGTGCCAGAGGTGGATATTTCTACTTCATCACTTTCATAGATGATCTATCTAGATATTGATATGTCTATCTAATGAAACATAAGTCGAATTTATTTAAAATGTTCAAATGATTTCAAAGTGAAGTAAAAAAATAAACTAGAAAGAGTATTACAACTCTTCGGTCTGATCGAGGAGACAAATATCTTTTTGATAAGTTTCTCACATATCTAGGAGAGAATGGGATTCTCTTCCAATGGACTCCTTCAGAAACACCATAGCATAATGGTGTATCTGAAAGGAGGAATCAAACTCTGTTAGACATGATCTGATCCATAATGGATTTTGCCATCTTGCCAATATCCTTCTAAGGATATGCACTCAAATTGGCTTGCTATCTATTAAATAGGGTTCCAAGTAAGTCTATAATTAAGACTCCATATAAGATATGGATAGGACATAAGCCAACACTTTTACACTTTAGGGTTTGGAGGTACCCGACTTATGTCAAATGGTTAGTTATAAATAAACTTGGACCTAGGTCTGACAACTGCACATTCATAGGATACCCAAAAGAGATCAAAGAATACTATTTCTATCATGCTGATGAACAAAAGGTGTTCATCAGCCTTAAGGCAATTTCTTTTGAAAAGGAGTTCCTTAGTGAAGGAACTGTTGCCTTTAAGGTTGAACTTGATGAAATTCAATAGGTAGAAAGACCAACACCTATAGCTAAACCTGAGTTAGATTTGTTTAGATCAGATTCGAAGTTCAGTGTACCTACACCGTTAAAGCGATCCAATAGAGTACCACATCATTCGAATAGATACTATAGTTTCTTAATCCGGGATGGTGATCCCATCGAACTCGATGAGAACGTGAGAATCCGATCACCTATATGGATGCTATGCAAAGACCTAATTCCAAAAAATGGCTTAAGGCCATGAAATCTAAAGTGGAGTCCATGAAGGTCAATGATGTGTGGATATTGGTTGACCCACATGAAGGGGTTAAACCCATTGGATGTAAATGGGTCATCAAGAGAAAGAAGAATGTAGATGAAAAGATGGAGACCTATAAAGCCCATCTGGCTACCAAAGGGTATCGTCAATGTTATGATATTGACTATGACGAGACGTTCTTCCCTATGGTAATGGTCAAATGGGCAAATAGTCCAGTAGTGGTATTCCTTATCTTGTACGTGGATGACATTCTCTTAATTGAAATTGACATCCCCGCACTATAAGGAATAAAAGTTTGGTTGTCATCTCAGTTCTCCATGAAGGACTTGGGTGAAGCATCCTACATCATAGGGATGAAGATCTATAGGAATAGATCTAAAAGAATGCTTGGATTATCCTAGTCCACGTATATAGATACTATGTTGAAGAGATTCAGCATAGAAAATTTCAAAAAGAGCTATCTTTTGATAGGCCATAAAATTTCTCTCTCTAAGAAGGATTATCCGACAACTCCTAAAGAGAGAGAGCATATGAGTAGAGTCCCATATGCTTCAATAGTAGGATCTATCATGTATGTCATGATATGTACGAGACCAGACGTGGCATACTCACTAGGATTAGCGAGTAGATACCAATCTGATCTTGGAGAAAATCTTTGAAAAGTGGTTACAGCCATCATTAAATATTTGAAAAATACTAAGGACTAATGGTTGGTTTATGATGAGTCAGATCTAAAACTTATGGGGTTTATAGGCTCTAGCTTTCAATCTGACCATGATGATAGTAAAAGCGTATCAGGATATATCCTTACTCTGAATGATGAAGCTATCTGCTAAAAGAGTTCTAAGCAGCATACAATGGCAGACTCTATTTGTGAAGCAGAGTACATCGTAGCATCAGATGCTACGAAGGAAGCTGTGTAGCTGAGAAAGTTGATCCCGAGCTTGAAATAGCACTCTTCCTTGATGGTCCGATCCTACTCTACTACGACAACACTGGTGCCATAGCTCAGGCAAAGGATCCAAAGGTACATCAGTGGATGAAGCACATTCTATGCCGCTTCCACCTGATCTAGGAGATCGTGGATCTAGATGACGTCAACCTTTAGAAGATCGATAGAAAAGAGAACCTGGCCAACTTTTTTACTAAATTCCTGATGATAAAGAAGTTCGACAACCACAAGTCGAAGATGGGTATTAGATACTATGGCGAGTGGCTTTAGGACAGAAGAGAGTTGTTAGAAAATATGTCCCAAAGTCAATCATCAGCCTATTGATGGTTGAGCTATATTATAATTATAATTAATTTATTAATTAATAAAATATATTTTTGATATTTTTCATCATAAGGTTTCATCTTCTAATGAACTCCATTATTGTGATGAAATTATTAGGACTATTTAGATTCGATAAAGAGAGGATTTATTGATTAGTCCTTAAAACTATTCATGATCAAATGATAGGTTGTTAATAAGGATAATAGCATGTATCGAGCATAGGTCGTTGTATGCCATATAGGTTGGTTATCCTCTTAACCAAAGAGTATGGAGACACTAGAATGGCATACAGGTGAGATGTAGGGGTACATCATCACGAAACGTGATCAACTCTAGAGCATTCTACTATCAAAAATGTCTTTAATGGGATATTGGTATTTATCTCTTAGACCTGAGATCACCTTAGTGACTTACAAGCAACTCACTGTGCTTTGGTACTGGACTAACTAAATTTCTAATTCAGTAACAAAGGTCTTCTGGGCACAGTCAAGTACTTGCAAAGTCAGTGTATGATCAAAAAGGAATTGACCACTCCAAGAGTTGGAGAAGAATGTATCACTATATTTTTGTTGGAAAATATGCAGAATTTCGTGTATAGATTTTAAAATATTTTTGAAATATAGAGTAGCGGAAGACATAGATTAAACTATTTAATATACAATATGCATGTAATCAAATTATAAAATCCTATATCAAGAATCTATAATATGTTATGATGTAAATATAAATTTAAAATTAAATTAATCATAAGTGGTATTGATCATATCAATACCTAGATCTAGAGCAATTCTAGATCTAATCCTAGATCGCATCTAGGTCACCAAGAGATCAGATCTATTATCTTTGCATGGGTTGAGAACTCCATGGTCAAATCCATTATTGCCTTTGGAGCCGCACAAGCATCTGGTCTCTACAGATGATCCACACAAACCTGCAACATAAATTGGAGGTTCGTCGAACGAAGATCCGCTCGAAGCGCTAGCTTCTCACGGATCCCTCCTGATGGTTAGTCAAATACATGTTTTTCAGATCTCTTGGACACTCCAAGAGATAAAGAACACAAGAAGGAATAAGAGAGGAATCCAATCCTTGGATCTCCCATAAATCAAAAAATAAAATCAAGAAAAAATAAATCCTAAGAGAAGACAAATCTTCTCCTTCAGGACATCAACGGTTGATGTCTTGAAAACATCTCTATGCTAGAACAAGAGGAGACCATATCCTCTAAAATTTTTTCTAAGTTTCTAGATCTAAGATTTTTGATTTTATTCATACAAAAATTCTCACAATAATTGGAGAGGAAGGGTTCTCCAAGAAACCCTAAGAGAAGATCTTTCTTCTCTTCTCCTTCTCTCATCAGGACATGATCAGATCATGTCCAAAAAAATAATGTCATGCCCCAACAACTTGGAGCACTCATATCCACACCCAAATCCTCTCTCTCTCTCAAATTTTTATTATATAAAAATTATAAATAAAATAAGAAGAAAGAAACATAAAAGAAAAATATAAAAGAAGACAATCTTCTCTTACCTTATCTCTTCAAGACATCAACTTTTGATGTCTTAATTGAGGGCTCTTCTCCAAAAATCTTGGCACCACAAATCCTCCATGCCTTTTCCTTCTTCTCCTCTAATTTTTCATAATTTTTTTAGGATTTTTCACATCCTAAAACCACCTCATAAGAGGCATCCACCTTTTATTGCAAGACTAGATCAAAACCTAGTCAAAGGAGGACTTCTATGGGGTGTCCAAGAGTTGGACGCCCCTCCCTTAATTTTTGGAATGTGAAATAGAAAACCAACACCCAAAAGAAAGGGAGAAAGGGCAGAAATCAAAAGGAAGGCATGGGTAGAGGTGGCACACAAAGGAGAAAGGTGTTTGGTCAAAAGGGACTCTTGCAAGAAGGAAAGAAATCTCAACTCTTTCTTGTTTTGACCAAGTCATAATAAACTCTAAAAAAAATTTGATATGTGGGCATGGATACTCCTCTTTGGCATGGGATTTCATGTAGAAAAATCAGGAACTAAAATAATGGGCGTGGGGTCCTAGGTGCAAGAGAAAGAGAGTCCCAGTCCAACTGGGACTCCTCTTGTTTGACTAGGTCAAAATTATTTTAAATCTAATTTAAATCTCATTTAAATAAGATCAAATGAAACCTAATTAATGATAATCCTAGTCCAACTAGGAGCCCAATTAAATCAGATTAAATCAAGATTTAAATTTGATTTAAATGCTAAGTCGATTAGGTGCACGCAAGTTCTAGTCAAACAAGGAATTATTCTTTCTTGCAATTGGTTTATCCAATAAATCAATTGAACTTAACCCAATTAAGTCCAAACCAATTCTAATTGAATCTAATTTAATTAGACTTGATCTTAGCCTGATTGCTCAATCAAATTGAGCCAATTAGCAATCCAATTACTAATCGATCCTCCTGCAACACTTGCATTAGGTCAAACATCAATCGCATTGAATATTTGACCATAAAATGATTCTCAATCATCAATTAACCATCTGATCAGGTTACAAGATCTAATGTGTGTGACCCCATAGGTTTGAACCTAAGTCGGTAGCATAGGAATCAATTCTTGTACCAATCAAAGTTACCATCTAGCAATGATTTTCGACGTTCGGATAGGTCGAATGTATGTAAATCAACATTCTTAGAACCCTGGCCCATGGTTATCGTATAATTCATTCCTATGATCAATAATACTCAAGACAATTTTAAGTATGTTGTCAAACACTCATACAAGTCATCTCTATTGTGTCTCAAAATTTTGCAAATCTCGTGACACCTCATAAGGATTATCCAGGCCTAGGTTTTGCTAAATTGAAATACAGCGAGACATTCTCTTTCTAAAGTTAATTAAGAGTGGTCAATCCCATCTTGACTCACACACCGACTTAATAAGTACTTGACTATACCCAAAACCTTTCAAACCTATATTAAAAATATAGGCAGTCCGGTATCAAAGTACAGTGAGTTGCTTGTAAGTCACCATGGTGATCTCAGGTCGGAGGGACACTTATACCCATTGGCCTTAGCTATCTACTTTTGATAGTAGAGTGCTACATTGGTCACGTTCAGTGCAGATGTACTCCTACATCTCATCTGGATGCCATACCAGTGCCTCCTTACCACTTGATTATGAGGACAACCAATGCATATGGCATACAGCGACCTACACTCGATAAGTTATCATCTTTGTTCATAACTTATCATTTGATCATGAACAATTAAAGAACCATCCGATAAATTCTCTTTTATTGATTGATTGTGGTTCTAATGATTTCATCATAATTTAGGAGTTTATTTAAGGAAGATAGAACTTTTATGATGAACCAGCTAAATAACTATTATTATTAGATAATTCGTGTACTAATTTCATTCATCTACTACTTAGATGATTGGCTTTAGGACATATTTTCCAACAACTCCCACTTGAACTAAAGCCAATCAGAATGATATCAAATATCCTATCTTCCACTTGAGTTCGTAGAACTCCTTAGTTCCGAGGCCTTAGCAAATGGGTTGGTTAAGTTCTCCTTTTCCATCGATCTTCTAAAAGTCGACATCATCCAGATCAAATATCTAAGGTGATAGCGATGCAGAATATGCTGGTCCTTTGGTTCTTTAGCCTGAGCTATGGCTCCAATGCTATGATAGGACTAGACCATCTGTGGAGTGTGCCACTCTCTTCCTACTAATGAACCTCAGCAACTATACAGCTTACATAGCAACATCATATGCCACGATGTCTTTACATCACTAACTAAATAGGTTAAAGTATCCTGCTTGGAACCTTTCCAACAGATTGCTCCTACAATTAGGGTATGAGCCGACATTTTTTTGTTGTCATCTTGTTCTGACTGAAATTAAAATATCCACATGTTTTAAGTCAATACTTCCATATTTGAGTCACTAGACCTTAGTATTTTTCAAATACTTAAGGTTTATCTATACAATCTTTCAGTGGCTCTTACTTGGATCAGACTGGTATCTGCTCACTACCTCTAGTGAGTATACCATGTCTAATCTCATACATGGAGAAATAAGATGACAACTAAACCTTTATTCTTTGTAATGCTGGGATGTCATTCCTGATTAAGAGTTTTCATCCACAAACAACACAAGGAATAACACTATGGAATATTTTGTCCAATTACAAATGCAGAATTTGTCTTTGTTCATAACAAAGGCATATGTTCAAAACATATATTCTAATTCTGAGGTAATAGCAAAATAGGCTTTAAGGTCTTTACCTTTCTGTCTATGCTACTTTGATCCTTTTGAAAATTCATTCACACCCAATGGATTTTATCCCTTTAGGTGAATCAACTAGTGTTCATACACTATTGATTTTCATGGACTTCAATTTGGATCATGTGGCTCCAAGCCACCTTTTAGAGTTTGATCACTACATTGTATCCCTATAGGTGATCGGATCCTTATTGTTCTCATCGAGCTCAACAGGATTGCCAATCCAGATCTAGATACTAAAGTATCTGTCCAACTAATGCAGTACTCTATCGGATCTTCTTAAAGGTGACAATTTAATGGGCTCTAGATTTGATCTAATCAAATCTAGTTCTGTAAGTTTACTAAATTATGTCAGTTCTTTTCTACCAGTCAAACTTTTTCAAGTTCAACTTCACAGGCTTCAGTTCCTTCTATAAGAAACTTCTTTCCAAAAGAAATGCCTTTCTGCTAATGAACATCTTATGTCCTTCAGCATGGTAGAATTAATAATCCTTAAATATTTATTGGACTAGGATCCAAGTTTATCTGTGTGCAAATATATGACATAGGCCGACCAACCCCAAAATTGAAGGTGAAAGAGTCTAGGTCTATGCCCGATCCATATCCCATATGGAGTCAATGCAACAGATTCACTCGGTATAAATTTTTAGAGTAAAACAAATAATTAGTAAAGCATAACTCTGAAAGAGGTAGACTAGTGAACCCTATTATGGATTGAGCCATGTCTAACAAAGTTCAATTTTCTCCTTTCAGATACACTATGTTCCAAAAAAAATCCACTAAGAGAGAATACTATTCTCTCCTAGATATGTTACAAACTTATTGGATAACTATTCACCTCCTTGATCTGATCGAAGAGTTCCAATGCCCTTTCTAGTTTGTTTTTCTTTTTCATTATTGAATCATTTGAACATTTCAAATAATTCAGGCCAGATGCACCCATGCCCAGATAGGTCGTCTGTAATGAAATATTAGTATCTTTCTTTGGCACTTAAGTTCATAAGTCCACATATATCACTATGTATGAGACTTAGAACTTTATTAGCTCCTTCATCCTTTTCAATAAAAGGTGATTTTGTCATTTTTTCAAGAAGAGAAGATTCATAGGCTATCAATGATTCACAATCATTGATGTCGAGGTTTTCCTCTCAAGCTAACCCATTTATCCTGTTCTTATCAAGATGACTAAGCTTATAATGCCAAAGATAGATATCCATGATATAATCTAACTTGGGTGTGTACATTACACTTAACAGGCTGTATAAATATTAAATATTATTTTTTTATTATCCATATATTATTATAATATTATTCATAATAATATCATAACAATCTCTTTTATTAATAAATGATAACCATCTCTGATCAAAAGGCCATCAGATATCACATTTATCATAAACGATGGATAATAATGACAATCACTCAAAATGACATCTATTGAAATAAGCTTGACAAATCCTAAAGCTAGGATTGGAATAAGACTTTCATCCTCAATATTTAGGTATTTCTCACCATTTTCAAATATCCCACTTACTTGTAGTTTTTGCAACAAATTGCATAAGACTAACGGCATCTAATACCCATGTAGTAGAATTATTTATAGAGAAATTTTAAGGTGTTATCATATAACATCTTTAATATGCAACTTTTGCTCCTTTCTCTTGTTCAGCCTATTATGGTCAAGTGAAGCAAGATAATTCTTCTTCCTATGACCCTACTTCTAACATTAGAAGTACTATGCTTGATTTGGATTAACCTTGGACTAATTGTTTTAACTGGACTTAGAATCCCTAGTACGAATCCATTCATACTACTGAACCAAATTTAACTCTCGATACTAATTATCGAAGTTAGGACCCATAAATCATCACTGTCTAACAATGATAGGAGCAATTAGGGTTTAGCCTTAATTTGAGAAAAGAGAACATTGATCTTAGTATATGAATTATATTAAACCTAAAGACTTAGACTTTAGTCTAAAGATTCTCCAACTATTTTTTTTAAATTGATAGCCTCTACCTCCAATTCGGGATATTACTTTAATTTCCTAGTAGGTACTAGAATCCACATAGACTATACATAAGCCCAACTATGGGTGGTCAATCCATGTACATCTAAGGGTAGGTTCATAACTAATTATTTCTCTAAACAACTTTTAGAAATTTAATTTTACCGTAGAAACCTAATCAGTAGGCTAGAGCCTCCACTGTAAAGATCCGATTAGGTCCAACCATTAATATGAGCATACTTGGTGCATCTAACTAACGAATGATTAAGTCCAACTATGGTTGGTCAACCTAACCACCATTAGAGAGACACATCCAAATCATCATATGATGAATGATAATTTTATTAGTCAATAAGCACCAGACCTATGGGCCTCCAATGATTATTGAGTTAATTGACTCATTATCAAACACCTTAATGGGAAGCTATGACTTGGTTATCTCCATAACTTCATCATTTTAAGGATCTAATAATTTTAAAGAATTTAAATTATTAGTGATTTAAGGATAGAAAGGACATAGACCAATTTTCTCCTACTGACTTCACCAAGTCAGGTCCCCCCACTGACTTCACGAGTCACTGATCAGGATTATGATCAATTTTGGTCCATGGGCATTTATATCAGTCTCACTAAATAAAATTAGTCTCACTAATTTTCTATGTGACATAGATTAGCACGAATTAATGAGCAACCTATTCAAGACCTGATTAACCACATTGCCCAGGTATGTGAGATCGGTGGAAGGGTTTGCCAAGGGTTGCCTTAGGCACCATCAAAAATGGCTAAGTAAGCAGGCTGTCAATTAAAAACCATCGGTTTGGAATGCCAGACTTACCTTAGATATCAATTGGTTTATCAGTTTTGATTTGGTCTGCCTAAAGACTCAAGCTCGACCACTGAGCCACAATCAGGTTCATTTGTTAGATGTATGGACTTTGATCAACTATAACTATTGAATTGATCTATAGAAAAGAAATGACCTAATCTTAATTAACTATTAATTAGGTTTGATCAATTTCTTAACTAAGTCCATATTTAATCTAACCCTAGGTCTAACCCAGTTAATGACCTGATCAAAACTAACACATTTAACCTTTAACCCAAGTTTTATGAAATTATCTTAGGATCTTCAAATCACAAACCTAGATCCTAAACAATCATTTAATTCTCAATTAAGTTCAAAGTTTGGATTTATGGAACCTCAAAACTAGTTTCTAATTTTATTATTTAAAATATTTTTAAATTATAAATAATTTACATTGAATCATATTCAATACATGATTTTAGATCTAATTTATTTTATTATTTAGATCATGTCCTAGGGCTTTGTATCTAGGATTTTACAGAAAGTAAGTTCTCAATTTAAATTCTATAAAATAAATATGTCATACATATACAATCTAGATTCAAAACAAAAATTACATATCAACATATGTAATAAGAGGATCTAAGTCTAAACATAAAACACATCATATAGATTAGATCATAAATTATTTAAAATTAGATTTAAAATCTAAAAATAAATTATAAATTACTTTAGATTTTATCTAACATATTTATGATTTAGGTTTCTCGAATCAGTATATACTAGGACAATCTTTTCACTGTAAGGGATAAGCCTTACAGTAGGATAATCTTTTGGCAGTATGTGCAATCCTAATATTATTTAGATCTAATATAAATAATTTAAAATAGATCAAATATTTATTTAATTTTATTTTTAAATTAAATCATAAATTTTCTTAGATCTAATCTAAATTATTCATGATTAAGATTTAGATAAGCACATACTAGGACAACCTTTTCATTGTAAGGGGTTAACCTTACAACAAGACAACCTTATGGCAATATGTGCGATCTTTAATTAATTTTAATTTTTAAATTTAATTTAATGCAAATATGATCATGTTATAAAAGAACCTAGATGCCCTGATACCACTATTGGAAAACATGCAGGGTTTCATGCATAAATTTTAAAACTTTTTCGAAATATAGAGCAACGAAAGACATAGATTAAACTATTTAATCTATAATATGCATGCAATCAAATTATAAAATTCTATATCAAGAATCTATAACATGTTATGACGTGAATATAAATCTAAAATTAAATTAATTAAAAGATGTATTGATCATATCAATACCTAGATCTAGAACAATTCTAGATCTAACCCTAGATCGCATCTAAATAACCAAGAGATTAGATCTCTTATCTTTATGTAGGTCGAGAACTCCATGGTTGAATCCATTGTTTCCTTTGGAGCTGCACAAGTGTCCAACCTCTATAAGTGATACACACGAACTTGCAACATAGATCGGAGGTTTGTCGAATGAAGATCTGCTTGAAGTGCTAACTTCTCGCGGATCCCTTCTGATGGTTAATCAAATACATGTTCTTCAGATCTCTTGGACAATCCAAGAGATGAAGAACATGAGGATAAATAAGAGAAAAATCTAACCCTTGGATCTCTTATAAATCAAAAAATAAAATCAAGAAAAAATAAATCCTATGAGAAGACAAATCTTCTCCTTCAGGACATCGATGGTTGATGTCCTAAAAACATCTCCATGCTAGGACAAGAGGAGACCTTCTCCTCTAGGATCTTTCCTAAGTTTTTAGATCTAAGATCTTTTATTTTATTCATACAAAAATTCCCACAATAATTGGAGAGAAAAGGTTCTCCAAGAAACCCTAAGAGAAGACCTTTCTTCTCTTCTCCTTCTCTCATCAGGATATGATCAGATCATGTCTAAGAAAATAACACCATATCCCAACAACTTGGAGCACTCATACCCACACCCAAATCTTCTCTCTCTCTCAAATTTTTATGATATAAAAATCATAAATAAAATAGAAAGAAAAAAATATAAAAGAAAAATATATGAGAAGATAATTTTCTCTTACCTTATCTCTTCAAGACATCAACCTTTGATGTCTTAATTGAGGGCTCTTCTCCAAGAGTCTTGGCACCACAAATCCTCCATGCCTTCTCCTCCTTCTTCTCTAATTTTTCATAATTTTTCTAAGATTTTTTACATCCTAAAACCATCTCATAAGAGGCATCCACTTTTTATTGCAAGACTAGGTCAAAACCTAGTCAAAGGAGGACTTCTATGGGGCGTCCAAGAGTTGGATGCCGCTCTCTTGATTTTTGGCATGTAAAATAGAAAACCAATGCCTAAAAGAAAGGGAAAAAGGGTGGAAATAGAAAGGAGGGCATGGGTAGAGGTGGCACACAAAGGAGAAAAGAGTTTGGTCAAAAGGGGACTCTTGCAAGAAGGAAAGAAATTCCAACTCTTTCTTATTTTGACCAAGTCATAACAAACTCCCAAAAAAATCTGATATGTGGGAATGGATACTCCTCTTTGGCATGGGATTTCATGTAGAAAAATCAGGAATTAAAATAATGGGCGTGGGGTCTTAGGTGCAAGAGAAAGAGAGAGAGTCTCAGTCCAACTGAGACTCCTCTTGTTTGACTAGGTCAAAATTATTTTAAATCTAATTTAAATCTTATTTAAATTAGATCAAATGCAATCTAATTAAGAGTGATCTTAGTTCAACTAGAATCTCAATTAAATTAGATTAAACCAAGATTTAAATCTAATTTAAATGCTAAGTCAATTAGGTGCATCCAAGTTCTAGTCAAATAAGGAATTATTCTTTCTTGCAATTATCTTATCCAATAAATCAATTGGACTTAACCCAATTAAGTTCAAATAAATTTTAATTGAATCTAATTTAATTAGACTTGATCTTAGCCTAATTGCTCAATCAAATCAAGTCAATTAGCAAACCATTTGCTAATTGATCCTCCTGCAATACTTGCATTAGGTCAAACATCAATCGCATTGAATGTTTGACCTCGAAATGATTCTCAATCATCGATTAACTATCTGATTAGATTACAAGCTCTAATGTGTGTGATCCCATAGGTTCAAACCTAAGTTGGTAGCATAGAAATTAATTTTTGTACCAATCAAAGTTACCATCTAGTAATGGTTCCCGACGTCCGGATAAGTCGAATGTATGTAAAGCAACATTCTTAGAATCCTAGCCCATGGTTACCATATAATTCATTCCTATGACCAATAATGCTTAACATGACTTCGAGTATGCTATCAAACACTCATACAAGTTATCTCTATTATGTCTCAAAATTTTGCAAATTTCATGACATCTTACAAGGATTACCCAGGCCTAAGTTTTGCTAAATTGAAACACAATGAGACATTCTCTTCCTAAAGTTAATCAAGAGTGGTCAATCCCTTCTTGACTCACACACCGACTTAACAAGTACTTGACTATACCCAAAATCTTTCAAACCTATATTAGAAATATAGACAGTCCGATACCAAAGTATAGTGAGTTGCTTGTAAGTCACCATGGTGATCTCAAATCAGAGGGACACTTATACCCATTGGCCTTAGCTAGCTATTCTTGACAGTAGAGGGACACATTGATCACGTTCAGTGCAGATGTACTCCTACATCTCATCTGGATGTCATACCAATATCTTTGCACTACTTGGTTATGAGGACAACCAACGCATATGGCATACAGCGACCTACTCTCGATAAGTTATCGTCTTTATTAATAACTTATCATTTGATCATGAATAATTTAAAAACCATCCGATAAATCCTTCTTTATCGATTGATTGTGATTCTAAGGACTTCATCATAATTTGAAAGTTCATTTAAGAAAGTTAAAATTTTTATGATGAATCAGCCAAATAACTATTATTATTAGATAATTCATACACTAATTTCAATCATCTACTACTTAGATGATTGGCTTTAAGACATATTTTCTAATAATTTTAATATAGCTAAACCTTGGCCAGAATAATCCATGAGATGGATTTGGTATTTTGAAATATAATGTAGACAACTTGATCAGAGTTGACAATTTAACTCTAAGGTGTCCTACAAGCATTTTTGTCAAGGGGATGAATTATATAGAAACTATATCCACATGAGTTCTAAGGATGTTGTTCTACCCATTCGACTTATCCATCCGTTAGGTACTATTGCTAGATGGTCACTTCGATTGGTATAGAAATTTATTTCTATGCTACCAACTTATATTCAGACTTATGGGATCATACACATTAGAGTTCATGATCCGATCGGATGGCTGATCAAAGATTAAGAATCATTCTATGGTTAAACGATTAATATGATTGATGTTCAATCTAGTGCAAATGTTACAGGAGGATCGATTAGCAATTCGATTGCTAATTGACTTAATTTGATTAAGCTAGAGAATTGAGATTAAGTCTAATTAAATATAATTTAATTGATTTAGTTTGGGCTTGATTGGATCAAATCCAATTGATTTATTGGATAAGCCAAGTGCAAGGAAGAACTAGTCCTAGTTCAACTAGGACTTGGGTCAACATAATTTTTTAATTTGATTAAAAAATTAAATCATAATTAAATCTAGTTTAATCTAATTTAATTAAGTTTTTAATTAGATTAGGACTTAATTTAATTGAATTGAGTTACTTTTGGTTTGATTTGATTTGAGAAACCATATTTGACCAAGTCGAATATGGAATCCTAGTAAGACTAGGATCCATCTTGCTTGCGCCACCTATATCCCACGCCCCCCATGCCCTTTCTCTCTCTATTTTGTGCGACAAATGTCCTCTCCCAGCTTTCTCACACATGCCCACCCTCTCTCTCCCTCTCTTATTTGGTAGTTAGGTGTGGACCAAGTCAAAGAAGGTAAGTTGTTTTGGTTTCAAATTCTATGAGATAGAGTTTTTAAGAAACCAAAATTCATCCTTTCCTATGCCACCCACACTTTTAGATTTTTTCTAGAATTTTTGGTGGAAGGAGAAGACTTTTTGTACAACAATTGAAGGTGGTCTACACCTAAAACAAAGGAGGGGGCGTCCAAGTGTTGGGCGCCCCAACTAGTTGCCATATTTTTTCTTTCCTAGTCTAAGAATTTAACCCAACAAGAACTCCTCTATATCTCATTATATAGGATAAATTTTGGGCTGATTTTTGGAGATATTCTAGACATTGAAGAGTGCTTTTGGGCACAAGAATACCAGGAAGAGAGACCTCTTGGGCATTGGGTTTTCATAGATACTAATCTAGGTGTCTAGGTAAGAGAACAAAGAAGAAGAAGAGGTCTTCTTCTAGGGTTGCTTTGTTCTTCCCATCTCCTCTTCTTTTTGAGATTTTTTTTAAAGTATCTTAGATCTAAAATCTCTCCTCCTTCTTCTGATCTTTGGGGGAGACTAAATTCAGAAGAAGAAAGCACTAGATTGACTATCGAAGAAGGATCAGCATAGTACTAGCATACTATGATGATTTCCTGCATAGGACTTCTGATCTCGAGGTTCATGGGCTCATGTGGACATCTCTTAGAGGCTGTATATGTGTGCGGCTTGGAGCATCATCCTCAAGCTCGAATCAGTAAGTTAGAATATCTAACTTGCATAGATACTATAGATCTGATCTATTATTACATACCTGCATTAGATGTAGTGTAGATGCATATTGATATGATCAACATGATTTTTCTTTCTTATATTTTAATTTTTGATTTAATCTCATGCTATAATTATATAATAGGATCTTAGATCAAGGGATTCTCTATTTTTTATGAATAAATTTTGATTTATTTTAGTCTTCCACTATCTGATTTTGAAAAGTTTTAAGATCTAGTTCTGAAATCCTAGATCTGATTCCTTCAAAGAGTTTCAAGCAGCATACTATGACAGACTCTATTTATGAAGCAAAGTACATCACAACATCAGATGTCATGAAGAAAGCTTTGTGGCTGAGAAAATTCATCACCAAGCTTGGAGTAGCACCCTCCCCTAATGGACTGGTCTTACTCTACTGCGACAGCACTGGTGCCATTGCTCAGGCAAAAAAATCAAAAGCACATCAACTAATGAAGCACATACTACGCCACTACCATCTGATCTAGGAGATCATGGATCGAGGTGACATCGATCTTCAAAAGATTGATAGAAAGAAAAACTTGGCCAACCCCTTCACTAAAGCCCTAGTGATAAAGGAGTTCGACGACCACAAGTTAAAGATGGATATTAGATACTGTGCCGAGTGGCTTTAGAATAAGTTAGAGTTATTGGAAAATATATCCTAAAGACAATCGTCAGCCTATTGATGGTTATGCTGTCTTGTAATTATAATTAATTTATTAATAAATAAAATAAATATTTTGATATTTTCATCAGAAAGTCTACATCTTCTAATAATCTTTTTTATTATGATGAAGTTCTTAGGACTACTTAGTTTCGATAAAAAAAGAATTTATCGATTAGTCCTTAAAAAGTTCACGATCAAATAATATGTTGTTAACTAGGATGATAGTGTTTATCGAGCATAGGTCATTGTATGCCATGTAGGTTGGTTGTTCTCTTAACCAATGAGTGTGGAGATACTGATATGACATACAAGTGAGATGTATAGATACATCATCACTGCACATGATCAACTCTAGAGCATTCTGCTATCGAAAATTATTCTGATGGGATATAGGTATAAGTGTCCCTTAAACATGAGATCACCATAGTGGCTTGCAAGCAATTCACTATGCGTTGGTACCAAACTAACTAAATTTTTAATTCAGTAATGGAAGATTTCTGAGCACAATCAAGTACTTATGAAGTTGTTGAGTGATAAAGATGGGATTGACCACTCCAAGAGTTGGAGAAGAATGCATCACCATATTTCAATATAGCAAAAATCTTGGCCAGGATAATCCATAAGATGGATTTGATATTTTAAAATATAATGTGGATGACCTAATCGATGTTAATAGTTAAACTCTGAGGTGTTCTATGAGTATTTTGGTTAAGAGGATGAATTATACAGAAACTATATCCACATGGGTTCTAAGGATGTTGTTCTACACATTCGACCTCTCCGACCGTCGGATACCATTATTAAATGGTCACTTCGATTGGTATAGAAATTAATTTCTATGCTACCAGCTTAGGTTCAAACCTATGAAATCAAACACATGAGAGATCTCGATCTGATCGGATGGTTGATCAACGATTAAGAATCATTCTAGGGTTAAATAATCAATATGATTGATGTTTAACCTAGTGCAAGTATTGCAGAAGGATTGATTAGTAATTTGATTGCTAATTGACTTAATTTGACTAAGGCAGAGGGCTGAGATTAAGTCTATTTAAATATAATTTTATTAGATTTAGTTTGGGCATGATTGGATCATGTCCAATTGGTTTATTGGATGAGCTAATTGCAAGAAAGAACTAGTCCTAGTTCAATTAGGGCTTGACTAAACCTAATCTCTAATTTGATTAGAAATTAAATTAAAATTAAATCTAATTTAATCTAATTTAATAAGATTATTAGTTGTACTAAGACCTAATCTAATTGGGTTAAATAATTTCTAATTTAATTTGATCCAAAGATCAAGTTGGACCAAGTTAAATTAGGAGTCCTAGTGAGACTCGGACTCCCAAATCCTTGCTTCATGCAATCTCCACGCACTCTCCATGAAATTTTTTTTTTTTTTTTATGGAATCTCTATTTTTTAGAGAGAGGACATGCATCCCCTTGTTTCATATACTTCTTACATGGTATTTGGTTGAGGACCAAGTCAAAATAAATTAGTTATTTTGATTTCAAACTCTATTTGATAGAGTTTGTTGCAACCAGAATTCTTATCCATATATGATGCCTAAATTCTTAATTTTTCTATAAAATTTTTATGAAAAATAAAAAAATTTAATACACCAAACATTAGGTGGTCCATGCTCAAAAAGAAGGAGTGGATGGCCAAGAGTTGGGCACCCCAAGTCAAGCCAAATTTGGAGGTCTTTTGACTAGGTATTTGACCTAGACCAAGGACTCTCCATATCTCTCAATATAAAAGGGTTTTTGATCTAACTTTTTTTGAGATTATAGATATAAGAGAGAGGTATTTTGGCATGGAGAGGGTGGGTGCAAAGAGGTTTAGGCATGGAAATTATAAAGGCACCAATCAAGGTGCTTTGGTGAGAGAAAAAGAGAAGAAGAAGAAGGTCTTTTTCTAGGGTTTTCTTCCATCTATTTCTCTATTCTTTTTATGATTTTGAGAGGTATCGCTAGTCTAAAATCATCTTCCTCGTCTTTTAAAAATTGGAGAGTCTAAGTTTCAAAGAAAAGAAGTTCCACATCAACCGTTGAAGAAGGATCAGCATAGTTCTAGCAAACTATGCTGATTTTTGGGCATCAAACTTCTAATCAACTATCGAGGACTCGTGTGGACAACTTGAAGAGGCCACATATGTGTGTAGCTTGAAATGACAACCTTAGAACCTGATCAGAAAGTTAGAGAACTCGATTTATAAAGGTATGGATGATACGATCATCTTTCTCCTATCTAGATTTGATCTAGTGTAGAACAATTTTTATGTTGATATGATCAACATGATTTAATCTCAAGTTTTAATTTTTAATTTAATATCATGCTTTAATCATGTAATGGAATCCTAGATCTAGGATTTTTTATGTTTAATTATGTATTAATATGATTAATTCATGTTTCTGCTGCATAGATTTAAAAAAGTTTTAAAATCTAACCCTGAAACCCTAGACTAGTTCCTTCATAAAAATATAAAATTATAAATCTAGGATTCTAGTACATGATTAAAGCATGCTATTAAATCAAAAATTAAAAGATAAGAAAATAACATGCTGATCATATCAACATTAGAACTTACTAGATCAAATCTAGATATCAGAAAGGAGATCAGATCTTTCTTACCTTTGTAAGTTAGACTTTCTAACTCACTGATCCGGGGCTGAGGTTGATGCTATGAGCCATACACATGTCTGGCCTCTACAGGATATCCACATGAGCCCTCGATCGTTGATAAAAATTTTAATAGCTAAAAATCAATACAGTATGCTAGTACTATGCTGATCTTTCTTCAATGGTTGATTTGGATCTTTCTTCTTTGATTCTTGGACTCTCCAATAAGTAGAGGAAAGAAAAAAAAAATTTTAAATCAAAGACACTCTTGAAACTCATAAAAAGTGGAGGAAGAGATGTAGAAGAAAAAACCTAGAAGAAGATCCTCCTTCTTCTTTGTTTCTCTCTCCAAGACACAAGATATTGTGTCTTTACAAATTCCCACGCCCTAGCTCTTTCACTCCCAAATTTTCCCATGCCCCTAATGTCCTCTCTCAGATCTAAAAGTCTCTAAAAAATCAGGTCCAAAAATGTTTTAAATAGGAAGAGAGGTAACAATCCTTGTCTAGGTCAAACACCTAGACAAGGTATGTCCAAATAAGGCAATAGTGTTGGGCGCCTCCTCCTCCTTTTCAGCTGTGGACCACCAGCAAAGGGCCCACATTATTCCTTCTTTTCCACCAAAAAAATCAAAGGAAAAATAGGAAGTGGGTAGCACATATATGTAGGAGTTTTGGTTTGTTAGGATTCTATCACATAGAATTCGAAATCAAAACAAACTACCTTTCTTTGACTTGGTCCACAACAACTTGCCATGTAAGAAGGAAGGGGAGCAAGGGGGCACATGAGAAGGCCTAGGCATAGAGAATTTTGTCACCAAAATCCCTAAGAAATAGGGTGGGGTCGTTGGGACTAAGGTGGCACAAGGATAGAGAATCCTAGTCATATTAGGACTCCTATTTTAACTTGATCCAATATATTCTTTGAACCAAATTAAATCAAAATAAATCTAACCCAATTAGAATAGTTCTTAGTCCAACTAATAACCTAATTAAATTAAATTTAATTTAATTTAATTCTAATTTAATTTTTAATCAAATTAGAGATTGGATTCAAATAATTTCTAATTAAACTAGGACTAGTTCTTCCTTGCAATTGGCTCATCAAATAAATCAATTGGACTTGATCCAATCAAGCCCAAACTAAATCTAATTAAATTATATTTAATTAGACTTAATCTCAGTCCTATGGCTTAATCAAATTAAACTAATTAGTAATCTAATTACTAATCGATCCTCCTACAATACTTGTACTAGGTCAAACATCAATCGTATTGATTATTTGACCTAATAATAATTCTTAATCATTGATCAACCATTTGATCAGATCGAGAAATTTTATGTGTGTGACCCCATAGGTTCAAACTTAAGTCGGTAGTATAGAAATAAATTTTTGTATCAATTAGAATGACCATCTAGCAATGGTACTTGACAACTAGATAGGTCAAATTTGTAGAACAACATCCTTAGAACCCATGTGGATATAGTTTTCATATAATTCATCTCTTTGACCAAAATGCTCATAGGATACCTCAGAGTTTAACTGTCAACTCCAAATAGATCATCCACATTGTATTTTAAAATATCAAATCCATCTCATGAATTACACTGGCTAAGGTTTCGCTATATTGAAATACAGTGATGCATTCTTCTCTAACTCTTGGAGTAGTCAATCCCATCTTGATCACTCACCGACTTTGCAAGTATTTGATTATGCCTAAAAATTTTTCATTACTAAATTAAAAATTCAGTTAGTCTGGCACCAAAACATAGTGAGTTGCTTGCAAGCCACTATGGTGATCTCAGGTCTAAGAGATATTTATACCTATATCCCATCAAAGTAATTCTCAATAGTAGAATGCTTTGGAGTTGGTCATGTTCGGTGTCGATGTATCCTTATATATCACTTGTATATCAAATCAGTATCTCTACACTCCTTGGTTAAGATGATAATCAACCTATATGGCACACAATGACCTATGCTCGATAAAAATCATCATCCTAATTAATAACATATCATTTAGTCATGAACAATTTAAGGACTAATTAATAAATTCTCTCTTTATCGAAACTAAATCATCCTAAGAACTTCATCATAATAATGGAGATTAGAAGATGTAGACTTTATGACAAAAATGCTAAAATATTTATTTTATTTATTAATAAATTAATTATAATTATAAGATAGCATAACCATCAACAGGCTGATAAATGGCTTTGGGACATATTTTTCAACATATTCAATCTATCCGGATATCGAGTACCATTCCTAGATGGTCATTTTATTAAGTACAAAAATTAGTTTCGGTGCTACCAACTTAGGTTCGAATCTATGGGATTACACATATAAGAGGTTACTATCTGATTAGATGGTCAATCGATGATATAGAATCATTCAATGATCGAATCATTAATGTAATTGATGATCGATCAAGTGCAAGTGTTGCAGGAGAATTGATTAGCAATTGAATTGCTAATTGACTCAATTTGATTGAGCAATCAGACTGAGATCAAGTCTAATTAAATTAGATTCGATTAAAGTTAATTTAGACTTAATTAGATTAAGTCCAATTTATTTATGAGATAAGCCAATTACAAGAGAAATCAATTTCATATTTGACTAGGACTTGAGTGCACCTAATTTCTAATTGAGTTAGGATTTAAATTAGATTTAAATCTAGTTTAATCTAATTTAATTAGGATCTTAGTTGGACTAGGATTATCCTGGTATTAGGATGCATTAATCCAAGATTAATTTGGTTTAAAATGGCTTTGACCTAGTCTATATTGGAGAGTCCTAGTTGGACTAGTCCATATTAGCTTTCAAATCCAAAATTCCTCCCTTCTCTTTTGGATATTTTTCCATGCCACCTACTATTTTGTGTGCCATTTACTTCCTTCCTATTGTGTGTTTTTTCCTGGTTCTCCATGCCATAATTTTAGGAGAGGCATCCAAGAGTTGGATGCCCCCCAAAACTTTGACTTAAATCCCTAAAAGGTAGGGATTTGACCTAGTCTTCCTTTTTCATTGGGTGCCTCCTATTTAAAAGTTATTTTGGCATGACAAATCTAGATTTTTGGCATGCAAATTCTGAGAGAGAGGGAGAAAGGGCATGGAGGTTAGGTGCTCCAAGTTGGTTGGGGCATGAGGCTTCTTTTGGACACCAATTGTTGATGTCCTTAAAGTAAGAAGAAGAAGAGAAGAGAGTCTTCTCTTAGGTCTTCTTTGAGAGCCTTTTCTTGTCCATCTTTTTGTGAGATTTTTAATGAAAAAAATCAAAGAGAAAAAAAAAAGGAGCATGAAAAAATTCTAGGATAAAGGTCTCCTCTTGTCTAGGCATGGGGATCTGTTTAGAACATCAATGGTTGATATCCTGAAAGAGATGGATCGTCTCTTATAGTTTTTCTTAAGCCTTTTTCTTTTCACCATTTAGGGAGATCCAAGAGTTGATCTTCTCCCTCAATTCTCTTCCTAATCTTCATCTCTTGGAGTGTCCAAAAGATTCGAAGAAAATTTATAGATCAACCATCAGGGGGACTCTATGAGAAGCTAGTACTTTGAATGGATCTTCATTCGTTGAACCTCTGATCTGCGTAGTGACTTCGTATAGACAACCTATAGAGGCCAGACATGCTGTGCAGCTCCAAGTAATAAGGATAATGATGAAAATCAACTATGATATTCTCGATCTATGCAAAGGTAAGAGATTTGATCTTTTTTCTAACTTAGATGTGATCTAGGCTTTCTAGAACTATTCTAGATCTAGGATATTAATGTGATCAATATTAATCTCTATTTTATTTTTCAAATTTATTCATGCATCTTGACATATCATAGACCCTAGATGTAGGGTTTAGTGATCAAATCACATGCATAAATAGATTAAATAGTTTGATCTATATCTTTCATTGCATCTAATTTTGAAAAAGTTTTGAAAGATATGCATGAAATCTTGCATGATTTTCCAACAATGACCTCATGTGTAGACTGTGTTTGGGGCACATGGACTACGCTCATCTCCCCTATGGACCACCCAGGCATGGACCAGGCACATGCTTGGGCCACGCCTGCGTGCATTAGGCCAGTGCCCGCCTGTGCGTCCTACATGCTGTGGGCCATGCATGCCCGCATGCATCCTAGGCTTGCTCACACTGGTTATGAGCCATGGAACCTATGGGCCATACTACAGGCATACATGCTATGGACTAGCTTCTCCTACATGGGTTTTCTCTATTTGGACTTGTCGTTGGCTTGCTATGGGTTGAATTCGAGATACTTTTTCTAACACTAGTCATCACTTGAATTCAATTGATTTTATCTTCTTGATTGACAAAGTGACTAGCCAGATTGGAAGCTCGAAATGGAGAACTCTTTTCTTTGCAAGAAGAGTAACTCTATTGTAGTTGATGTTGTCTTCTATCCCACTCTATTGCTTATTGTCAACACTAGTGCCTATCTCTATTATTCTGAAACATGAGAAGGACTTTCAAGCTTTCTTATAGGGACATGATACCACTCAGAGAGACCTTCACCTTATTTCTTGGGATCAGCTCTATCAACCTAAAGAGGGAGGGGGTGTTGGCATAGTGGACCTCCACACTAAGTGTAAGGCTTTTATTTCTAAGCTAGAAGCCCAACTCATTCTTAATCCTGAATTCTTATGAGCCAAACTTGTGTATGGTAAATATCACTTCTCAGGTACCTAGTTTGACTATCAAATATGTTAGAAAATGTTAGGATTTTATGCCTCGAATTTGACCCACAGTAAGAAGAGAATTGATTTTTAGCACAATAGTCGGGCCGCCTCTAATACGCGATCGAGTCGGCTCAGATTAAGATCGAGCTAGCTCAAACCACAGTCGAGCCAGCTCTCTTAGGTAGATAGACAATAGGAGTCCAAGCGAGATGTAGTCGAGCCAGCTCGACTCCTGACCGAGCTAGCTCAATGGAGGCGAATAGAACATGATGGAGTTTTTTCTGTTTGGATTTGGATTGTGATTAATCCAAGGGGTCTATGAAAGTTGCATGTGGACCACAGGATTCAGTGGCCTTGGAGAGTTATGATTATGATCTGAATATCAAAAAATATTTTAAGACTCTATCAAGAACATGTTCGACTCATATTGGGAGAACGAGCCCTGTTAGAACTCTTATGAACTATTAAGAAGAGGATTCTCATCCTATTTAAAGGGTCGAGGAACTATTAAGCAAAAATGATGGCACGTATGGCATGAGAGGCATATAGAGAGGCTCAGACAGCCATCGAGAGGAGCTTGGTAGAGTGTCGAGTACGTACAGCTCGTGAGAGAGAGAAGCAATAGGTGCATAGCATCTGGCGAGGAGGCTATGAGGGCAGAGCATCTTGTAGCTTCTATGGGTTTCTTTGGGATTCTAAGAGAGCTTTTATGAGGGTAGCTTCTAGTTGAGAAAGATTTATGTACGATGAGTTGAGAGTGGATGTTCTCCTCTTGTACCTTTTTTTTCTTTCATAGTGAAGATTTGCATGCCCCATGAAGGCAAGTCTTTAGGCTGATCCATGTACTTAATTATTTTTTTATTTTATTTTTTTTCTACTATAATAATTTGGTACTAGATCCTTAATAAGTAGTATCAGAGTGAGTTGATACCACAATAATTGATATCAAAGCCAGATAGTATTGAAGTGCAGATTGTAGCAGTGGATAGAGATTAAAGAATATGGAGAAGATAAGCATAATCAAGATGTAGATCAATAGATTTGATGGGAAGGGCATTTTCTCCTTATGGTAAGTAAGGATAAAGGATGTCCTTATCCAACATTTGTTGATCGATGCTTTCTTATATGATAAGATGCTAGCCACCATAGAGATGAAGGATTGAAAGCAAATCTAGATGCAGGCGGTGAGAACGATCCGCTTGTGCCTAGTGGATGATGTGATGATCCATGTACTTGGTGAGACTTTTTCGATGGTGCTATGATTGAAGCTCGAGGAGTTATACATGATGAAATCGCTCACCAACATGCTATTTCTTTGGAGATAGTTCTACCTGCTATGGATAGATGAAGGTCAGAGCATACGGGAGTATCTATCCAACTTCTAAAAGATCCTCATTGACCTCCTCAACATTGGTAAAAAAGTTGAGGAGAAGACCAGGGCGTTGGTCTTGCTAGCATCGCTCTCTCCTTTGTATGAGTCCTTGGTGACTACTCTTCTAGTGGGAAAGAGCACCATCAAGATGGATGAGGTTACTGCAGTGATACTCCAAAATGAGGTTCTCAGGAGGAAGAACCCAGCTTTGAGCTCAGATGGTGGCAGTTCAACTTTGGCAATTTTTAAACGAGTAGAAAGCAGTAGACAGAGTGACAGAGGATCGTGAGGAGGATGATCTAGATCCAAGACGAGGGATCCTAGCAAGATCAGATGCTCTAGGTGCAACGAGTTGGGGCATCGAGTCAAGAATTGTCCACAACTCAATGATCGAACGAGGGCTAGTGCAGCGACGGCCAGTAGCGAGTCAGAGGATGATGTTCTAGAGATATCTGATGAGATATCTAGTTCTTCCTAATAGTGGATTTTAGATTCTGCATGCACATATCATGTTTGCTACAGAAAGGAGCAATTTGACTCTCTGGAGAGCAGTGATGGCACTGTTTATCTACCGAATGGATCGAGCTATGCGATCAAAGGCATCGAAATGGTCAGCTGGAGGATACATGATGGTGCAGTGAGGAGATTGGGGAAAGTTCGATACATATCTGATTTTAGGTGGAATCTTATCTCATTGAGTAGACTAGATTCAAACAGCTATAGATGTGTAGATGGTGATAGAATTCTGAAGGTCATGCATGGTGATAGGATGATATTGAAGGGAAAGAAGAAGACAAAAAGATATTACTATCTAGTAGAAAGTCCAGTGCGAGGTGGAGCTTTAGGAGCTACAGGGAGCCCAGTGCAAGGTGGAGCTCTTGGTGGAGATGGATAGAGCATGAGATGGAAGACTCGGGAGGACAAGAGGCAACATCATAGAGTGAAGTTCCTATTATCGTAGGAGAATTTTTTGAGTAGATCTTTGGTCAAAGTAGATACAGCCCATGATAGAGGTGGGATCGAGTGGTCTGGCTTGACTTCTATATTTGCCCATCCATGATCAGCAGGCATGCCCCAGGGCATGGAGGTGAGATGGATCACAAGCTCTTAAAGTTAGGTGGAGACCAAATGTCGAGTCAAGATGGAGATTATTAGGATTTGACATCTCAAATTTGACCCATAGTAAGAAGAGAATCAATTTTCAGTACAGCAATCGGACTGGCTCTAATATGCGGTCTCAGATTAAGATCAAACCAGCTCAAACCACAATCAAGCTAGTTCTCTCAGATAGATAGATAGTAGAACTTCGGATGAGACGCGGTCGAGCTAGCTCGACCCCTAATCAAGCTGGCTCGATGGAGGCAAATAGAACATGATGGAATTTTTTCTATTTGGATTTGGATTATGATTAATCCAAGAGATCTATGGAAGTTGCACATGGACCACAGGATCTAGAGGCCATGAAGGATTGCGGTTATGATCTTAAGATCAAAAAATATTTCAAGACTCCATCAAGGATATATTCAACTCAAATTAAGAGAACGAGCCTTGTTAGGACTCCTGTGAACTACTAAGAAGGAGATTCTCATCTTATTTAAAGGACTAAGATGCTGTGGAGCAAAAAGGATGATGCATGTCGCATGAGAGGCACATAGACAGGCTTGGGTAGCCACCAAGAGGAGTTTGGTAGAGCGTCGAGTACATGCAGCTCACGAGAGAGAAGCAACAAGTGTATAGCATCCGATGAGGAGGCTGTAAAGGTAGAGCATCTTGTAGCTTCTGTGGATCTTCTTAAGATTTTGAGAGAGCTTTTATGAGGGTAGCTTCTAGTTGAAAGAGATTTATGTACGGTGAGTTGAGAGTGGATGTTCTTCTCTTGTACCTATTTTTTCTTTCATAGTGAAGCTTTGCATGTCCCATGGAGGCAGGCCTTTAGGCTGATCCACGTATTTTTTATTTTATTTTTTTTATTTTTACTATAATATTTGGTGCTAGATCCTTAATAAGTGGTATCAGGGCGAGTTGATACCATAATAGAAAACATAGCTCAAATTTGATCCACAGTGAGCCCATGATGGAGGAGCCTACAGCAACACGCAGCGTAGTAGGAGGCCCCACCCATAGCAGTGCACGGCCTATAGGCAAGCTTAGCTATGCCAAGCTTGGTGCGGGCATGGCCCAAGTGAACGTGCAGCGCAGGCACTGGTGCAAGTCTAGCATGTAGGTGCAGGCCCAACGCATAAGCAACCCAGGATGCATGGGTGGATGCATAGCTCGTGCATAGGTGCACGCGGGCATGGCCAGGACCATGCAGTCCACTATGGTCCACATGCCACATGGGATTTCCATATAGTCCACATGCATCCATGGTTTTATTTTGGTGCTAAGTTTTGTGTGTACGCATGATCGGGTGGTTGCTAAGGCTTGTAGGTAAGACCTAATGGTCTAGGGTTAAATTGAGTCCTAATAGGAGTTTGAAGTAATGTGGGATATGGTTTGGACATGGGATTGAAGCCTTTAAAAGGCCCAGATGGAGCTATGGCGGTTAGTGGTTAAGCAGTAGAGGGTAGCAGTCAAGAGGGTAGCAATAGTTGATAGACAGCAGAAGTGTAGGGATGCTTCGAGCAAACTACCAGGCAGTAGCTAAAGCTATGGGG
The DNA here is from genome assembly GCA_006176705.1 of Cocos nucifera. NCBI lineage: Eukaryota > Viridiplantae > Streptophyta > Magnoliopsida > Arecales > Arecaceae > Cocos > Cocos nucifera. The sequence continues at coordinate 146,683 of QRFJ01001495.1, forward strand.
GATCTCCTAGAGAGAGCTTTATAAGGGAGTGGGCTTATTATTGAGAGAGAGAAATTGATGTATGAGAGTTGACAGGGTGTGATTTCATTTTATAAATTTTTCTTTTCTTATAGTGAATCTTGTATGCCCTGTGGAGGTGAGCCTTGGCTTGATCCACATATTTGATTGTGTTAATTATCTCTTATTTCTTTTTGTTGTAGTATCAACATCATCAATAGCATTTCGATCCTAGACTTGGAGGATCCATATTCCGTACGAGAAATTTTTTCAATAGATGGTGCCAAAGCAAGTGGTATCATAATAATTAGTTTCAGAGAAAGATTATCAGAGCGTTAGATCTTTTGGGCTATAATAGTGTTGATCAAGATTGAAGAAGATAGAGAAGACAAGCTTAATCAAGGAGAAGATCAATCGGTATAATAGGAAGATCAACTTCTCCTTATACCAAGAGAGGGTGAAAGATATATTCATCTAACAAGGGTTAATCGATACTCTCTCATGCCAGGAGAAGCCGACTAACATGGAGGTGAAGGATTGGATGCAGTTCCAGATGCAAGTGGTGAGTATGATCCACTTATACTTGATGGATGATGGGGTGATCCATGTGCTTAGTGAGACTTCATCAACAGTGATATTGACAAAGCTCGAGGAGATGTACACGATGAAATCACTCACCAGTGCTCTCTTCTTTTGGATGCAATTCTATTAGCTATAGATGATCAAGGGGCAGAGCATATAGGAGCATCTCATAACTTCTAGAAGATTCTCACCGATCTCCTCAGTGTTGATGAAAAAGTTAAAGAGAAGACTAGGGCATTGGTCTTGCTTTCATCACTTTTCTCTTCTTTTTAGTCCTTGGTGACTGCTCTTCTTATAAAAAAGAGCATCATCAAGATGAAAGAGATGACTTCTATACTTCTCCAGAATAAGGTTCTCAGGTTGAAGAACTGAGCCTCAAGTTTAGATAGCAACTCGGCTTTGACAATGACTTGAGGTGCTTGTGGCAGAAGACAAAGTGGTAGGAGATTGCAAGGTGGGTGGTCCAAGTCCAAGTCGAGAGACTCCAGCAAGATCAAATACTACTGATATAATGAGTTAAGGCATCGAGTTAGAGATTATGTATAACTCAAGGATCGAACAATGGCTATAGTGATGGTGGTCCATAGTAGCGATACTGATGAGGTCGATGATTGTGTGCTTATAATCTCAGATGAGATATCTACTTTTCTTAGTAGTAGATTTTAGATTCTATATATTCGCATCATGTTTGTTATAGAGAGGAGCTGTTTGACTTCTTGAAGAGTAGTGAGGACACTGTTCATTTGCCAAATGGATCGAGCTATGTGATCAAGGGCATCGAGATGGTCAGCTTACAAGTTTACATGATGAAATAGTGAAGAAATTGGATGAGGTCTAATATATACCTAGTTTCAAGAAAAATCTAATTTCACTGAGCAGACTGGATTCAAGTAGCCATAAGTGAAGAGCTGGTAATAGAATCCTAAATGTCATGCACGACAGTAGTATTGTCTTGGAGGTTAAAATGTATAGAGAGTACTAGCTCTTTGCAAATAGCTCAGAACAAGGTGGAGCTCCAGGTGTAGGTGAATTGGGCACGAGAAGGAAGACTCGTAAGGATGATAGGCAACATCATAAGATAAAATTCCTATTGGCATAGAAGACTTCCCCAACCAGGTCTCAAGTCAGGCAAGTCACAACATATAATGGAGATGGGATCGAGCGACCTAGCTTGACTCTCGTGTTTGTCCATCCATGATTAGTAGGTATTTATCTCAAGACATGGGGGAGTGATCATCTAAAAAGCTCTTAAAGTTAGGTGAAGGTTGAATGTCGAGTCGAGATAGAGATTATTAGAAATAACACCACGAGTTCAATCCACAGCGAGCCCATGATGGAGGAGCCCAAAGTAGCATGCAATGTAGCAGGAGGCCCAGCCTATAGCAAGGCATAGCATGCAGTAGTGCACGGCCTGCAGGTGGGCTTGGCCCACTGGTTGGCATGGCCCACTGGTTGGCATGGCCCAGGCATATGGGCACATGCCCGTGAGTGGGCATGGCCCAGGTGCACATGTAGCCAAGGCATGCATACAGCCCAAGTGTGCACGCAACCCAGGCATGTGGGCTGCCCAAGCGCACGCACAGCCCAGGCACTGGTGCAGGCCTAGTGCGCGGGCACAGGCCTAGTGTGTGGGGGAGCCCAGGACATGCGGGTGCGCATGTGGCCCAGCATGCACAAGCGTGGCCCAAACCATGGTGTCCACCATGATCCACTAGCCATATGGGATTTCCATGCAGTCCATGCGATGCACGTGGGCCACTAACACCATGGTCCACTTTCCACATGGGATTTTCATGCAGTCCACGTGATGCATGAGGACCCTTAGTGGCTTATGAGCAAATTATGTGGTCTAGGGCTTTGTTTTGGCACTAATTTTTATGCATACATGCAATTGAGTGGCTACTAATGCTTATGAGTGAGATCCAATAGTCCAGTAGTTAAATTGAGTCCTAACAAGAGTCCAAAGTCATGTGGGACATGATCTGGACATGGGATTGAAGCCTTTAAAAGGCCCTAATAGAGCTGTTGCAGTTAGTAGTGGTTTGGCAGCACAGGGTAGTAGCTGAGAGGGCAGTAACAGTCGATAGAGAGCAAAAGTGTGGGGGTGCTTCAGTAGAATGTCAGATAGCGGCCAGAGCTATAGGGGGTTTCCTAAAGAGAAAGCATTATAAGAGAGTGTGCTTCTTGTTTAGATAAAGGGATTTGATGTATGAAAGTTGAGAGGATGTGATATCTTCTTGTAAATTTTCTCTTTTCTTATAGTAAAGCTTGCATGCCCTATGGAGGTAAGCCTTGGCTTGATCCATATATTTGATTGTGTTAATTATCTCTTCTTTCTTTCTATTGTAATATCGACATCATCACCAATATTCTGATCCTAGACTTAAGGGATCTATATTTTATATAAGGGATCTTCCTAATTGGTGGTGCTAGAGCAAGTGATATAACGAAAAAAATACCAAAAAAATATTCTCAAATCTAGAGGGAGATTTGTAAACATGGGTTAATAGTTTAACCTTACTTCATTTGGACTATAGGAAATGGTAATTATATCACAGTACTTGGAGAACCTTGGATAGACACTATTCCTCTATCTAAATGGCCAACCCTGATGAACATTGATATGTCTAATAGGGGTCTTCAAGTGCGGGAGCTAATAAATGATGATCACATTTCAAATATATCTAGACTAGCTTTCTTATTTCCTATTGATGTGATGAATCAAGTTTGCAAATTTTTTTTAGCATATATGGACTAGTCTGATCAGCTTGGTTGAAGTCATAATAGGTTACACTATTGGGAATCATGTCCCAAAGACAAACATCAGCCTGTTGATGGTTAATTTCATGTACGTAATTATATATGAATTATTTATTAATAAATATTATTTGACTTTTTCATCACCTTATGTATATCTTATTTTGAACTCCTATGTTGTGATGAAATTCTTAGAACTATCTTAGTCGATAAAGAAGGATTTATCATTTAGTCCTTATACGTACTCATGATCAAATGATATGCTATTACTAGAACAATAGCAATATCGAGTGTAGGTCATTGTGTGCCATATAAATTAGTTATCCTCATAATCAAGGAGTGTAGAGACACTGTTATAACATATAGGTGAAATATAGGAGCACATTTCTCTGAATGTGACCAACTATGGAGCACTCTAATGTCAAGAGTAGCTCATAAAAGATATAGATGAAAGTGTCCCTTCGACTTGAGATCACTACGGTGACTTACAAGCAACTCACTATGCTTTCATGCTAGACTACCTAAATTTCTAAATTAGTGATGGAAGATTTCTAAGCATAGTCAAGTACTTATGGAGTTGGTGCATGAGTCTGGATGGGATTGACCACTCCAAGTTATTGGAGAGGATGGCTCAATGTATTTTAATTTAATTAGCAAAATCTTGGCTAGGATAGTCCTTATGAGGAGTCACAGGACTAATTAGGTTGAGACATAATTTTGGATAAACTTATCAAGAGTTGGTAGTTTAACTCTAAAATCATCCTGAGCATCAAGGGTCAAAGGGATGAATTATAAGATAACCATATTCTATTAGGATTTTTGAATGTTGCTTAGCAATTATCTAGTCTATCCAAACATTGGCTACCATTACTAGATGATCACTTTGGTTAGTACAAGAATTTATTTCTATGCTACCGGCTTAGATTTGAATCTATAGGGTCACACACAAAAAAAGTTCCTATCTAATCAAGATGGCTAGTCAAGAGTCCCACTAGACTGGGACTATATCATTATTAGAGGATTAATTAGTAATTAGATTACTGATTAGCTTAATTTGATTGAACAATGTATTTTGGATCAAGTCTAATTGAATTAGATTCAATTTGGTTTGACTCAATTAGCTTATAAGATGACCTAATTGCTTATGGTATTTGATTTCTGATTTAATCAAGACTTGAACTCAATTAATTTTTAATTGGATTAAAATTAATTAGGTACCTAATTGGATTAGGTTTAACTTTCTAATTGAATTTAGGCTAATTTGGTTTGGATGGAAACCAAATTGGATCAAAACATAGTCCAATTGGATTGGACTCATCCCTTGCGCCTACCACCCCTTCTTGCATCACCTATCATCATGCAAATCAGAGTTTGCATGAAGAAATCCCATGCCTAAAGCTCTCCACTTGCCCCTTCTCATCATCCAAGTTGTTGGGATAAGGATGAGATCAAATTGAATTCGAACAGGATTTGAATTCAAGTGATAAGATAAGATCTTATCATCCTATCTTTTCACCTCTCCATTGCGCCACTTTAAAAAGAGTTTTTTCTTTATGGGCATAAATAAGAGAGATCTAAGATTCCATTGAGAGAAACTCAAAGAGGGTGTGTGCTTTTTGGGCATGAGGAAAACAAAGAGAGAAAAGAGTTCTCCTTCCTCTTATTCCACCACCATATTCTTTTTTTGATCCATTTTCTGATCTAGAAGAGTCTGGAAGATCCACAGAAGGAGTGAAATTAGCCATCCGATGACCTTTGCATGAGCTAGCGCTCCCTGCGAAGTAGATCAGATTAGAACTTTGAGTGGATGATCCATAGAGGCCAGATACCCTGTGCGGCTATGAGCAACCAAAAAGATCTCTCAAATCCATGTTCTCGTCATGGCGATCAGCTGCCAGCGCTCTGGTAAGAGATCTAATCGTAGTAGATAAGATCTACTCACGTGGTATGCCTGTCATTGATATGATCTACACAGTCCATCAATTTCTTTCTGAAATCAAATCATGCATAAATTTATATCATATGATCCTTATTTGGTAGTTTCTAGATCTGATCTAGGACATGCATAATAGATTAAAGTATCTAATCTATAGTCTTTTGCTAAAAAATTTTAAAAATGCATGCATGAAACTACCAATTTTTTCTTCAATTAGTATCAAAGCATGGTTCTATATGATATGAATTTATATACACTTTAATCTGATTTCATGTTGTTTAGATTAGATCAAAATATATATTTTTTTGTTCAAATCTGATTTTGATCAGCATTATTTATGTTAGATTAGATAATCTGATTAGTAGGTACACTGATAGGGTTGGTCATCAGGCCATCCAATTATAAGAGCAAGTATAGTTTCATGACCCTCTCTTCCTATTCAATGGGATGCTCTTATGGCCCATAAGACTGTCATGTGATTAAATCCCTTGATGAAGAAAGCGAAAGGAAATACTTACTTTTCTATAAAATCCTAGATGTGAAAACCTTAGGATTATTGTATTTGATACAATTGTATGAAAGGTAATAACATCTAATCTTAATAATTAAAATTATTTTAATCATAGAAAATAAAATTTGGAGTTATAAATATGGTTTAGATGATATCTAAAATGATTTATAATTGAATATCCTCATGTTTCATGCCAAATATTCTATTCTAAAAATCTGCATTTTTACTCCTATGCATGTGGAGTCAACTTGTCCTCTGTTGGAGTCAACTCCAGACCCTACCGAGCTGACATCATCTTGATTGGGGTTGACTCCAGATCTGATTGAGCTGGCTCTTTTCCAAAAGAGCCGACTTAATCTATGCAGGCTCAATTTACTATTCTCAGTTTGTCGCAGGGGGTTGGCTCCATTTGAGAATGAGTCGACTCTTGTCAGGGTATGGTCAACTCATATGTGCAGACAAAAAATTTGCATGAAAATTGTTTTATAAAATTAAAAATATTTCAATGATAATATACTTAATTGAGAATTAGGAGATCTAGATTGGAGAATCAAAGATCTAAAGTCATTTTTCATAAATCTTGGGGGCATGAGTTCGCTCGATTCAGGTCTTCTTAATTGGGTAGACTTAAGGTTAGAATTAAAGAATTAATGGACTATTTAGAGAAAATGATTAAATCTAACAAAAGTTGAATTAGATTACATCAAGAAAACTCTAGATCCAATACAATAGTTGTAGTTGGTCAAGTCCATATCTTTGATTAGACCAAATGGACCTTGATTATGGCTCTATGGCCGAGCCCAAGTCATTAGACTAATCAAATCAAAATTAATTAACCAGTTGATATTAAAGGTAAGTTTGGCAGTCTTGATCAGTGGTCATTAATTGGGAACTACTCACCTAGATTGAGTCTATGGTGAGTTAATGGCATATCCCTCCCGCCGATCTCACTTACCTAGCCGATATGGTGAATTAAGTTTTAGATAAATCGATAAGTAATTTGAATTGATCCATGTCACTAAGGTTGATCAGTATGACTAATCTAGGTGTCCTTTGACATGCTTATCTCTAGTCCAATTTAATGACTTGGTGAAGTCGGTGGGAGAACTTTTAATTTCTAATGAGTTTTTCTCAATTCTAAAATATTTTAATAAATCTTCTAAATTATTAGGTTCCTAAAATAAAATAGTTATTATGATAACTGGATCATAGCCTCTCATTAAGTTTGATGATAATGGTCCATTAGTCTGATAATCATTGGAGGCCTAAAGGCTTGGTGCTTATCTGCTATTGGAATTATCATTCATAATATGATAACTTGGTCGTGTCTCTCTAATGGATGGTCAGGTTGGCCAACCAAAGTTGGACCTAATCATTCATTGGTTGGACCTAACCAAATATTTCAGTGGAGGCCAAAGCCTACTGAAGAGGAGCCTAGGGCAAAATAATTTATTAGAAGTTGTTTATAGAAATAATTGGCTAAGAACCTATCCATAGATATACATAGGTTGGCCAATCAAAGTTAGACTCATGTGCAGTCAATGTGGCTTTTAGTACCCACTAAGGAATTAAGGTAATTCCTCAAATTGGAAGTAGAGGCTATCAATTCATATAAAATAGTAGGAGAACCTTTAGACTTAAGTCCATATCTTTAGGCTTAATCAATTCATATACTAATTAGGCTTTTGGTTTTCCTTTTATGTAGTTATGGCCACCATCTTATCACTCCGATCACTATTGGATAGTGATAACTTGACAAGACCCAATTTCGATCGCTGGTATCAAAAATGGAAAATAGTTCTGGAGCACGAGCAAATCTTATACATACTTACAAATCCAACATCGGAAGCACTCCCTTCGAACATTCATGGGTCAGTCTAAGATACTTACGAGAAGTGGCTCAATGATCAAACCATAGTGCATTGTATTATGCAGGCGGTCATGAACGATGACTTCAACCACAAGTTCAAGGAAGCTCAGCTGGAGGAAATGTTATAAGTATTGAACAAATCCTTCGGCACTCTCGATGACATTGAGAGGCATAAGACTAGTTGTACCATCTTCAATGCTCAGATGAGGGAGGTGGCATCGGTCACCAATCATATATTATACATGATCAAGTAGATCGAGTGCTTGGGCAAGCTCAATTTTCTCCTACATGAGTAGTTGGAAAAAGATACAATTCTGAACTCCCTACCGAAGTCCTACCTTCCTTTTCTCAGTCATTATCGAATGATGAAGCCTACAATCAACTACCACGGTATGCTAGGATTGTTATAGACTTTTGAGAAGGATCACCAGCTCCACAAAGAGATAGTGAACATAGTGGAAGGATCTTCTTTGGTAGGACATCATCCCTTTAAGAATAAAAAATTAAAAAAAAAAATAAAAAGGTGCAACATGCTGGAGGTCAGACCAAGAAGTCCAAGTCTGATTAAAGTCAGGTAAAGTGCTTCTACTGTAAGAAGCAAGGTCACTAGAAGAGATTATCCTCTATACATTGCCTCTCTCAATCCAAATAGGCCGAATAAGAAGAAGAAGCAAGTAGTTGCTGATCAAGATAATAATATGATAACACCTTGCAACTTCTCTATTTGTGATACATTATTTTGGGTATTAGATATTAGTGGTCCTACTAATATTTGTAATTCATTACAGGAACTTCAGGTTAGTAGGAGATTTGGAGATGGTGAGAGATTCTTAAACGTTAGAGATAGAAGATCAATTCTAGTTCTAGCTTTAAAATTTTTCAAGCTTATATTCAATTCTTATGTCATTGTTCTTATGATTGTCACTTTTGTCCTAGTTTTTTATTAAATATAATTTTTGTAGGCCTTTTGACCAAGAATAGCTATAAAATTTTAATTAAAAAAAAATTTAGTGATATCATTTTGAATGGTGTTACTGTGATGAATGGATAATTAAACAATGGCATTAACATTATATCACATCAAATAAATGTCCTAGGATAGATGATGTCTCAGATGCCTATCTTTGGCATTGTAGGCTATGTCATATTAATAAGAACAGGATGAATAGGTTAACTCAAGAGAGAATCCTCAAAGTCAATGATTATAAATCATTGCCTATCTATGAGTCTTGTCTACTTGAAAAGATGACCAAGTCACCTTTTACTAATAAAGATGAACGAGCCAGCAAAGTTCTAAATCTCATACATACTGATGTATGTGAACCCATGAACACAAATGCCAAAGGTGGGTATTATTACTTTATTACTTTCACTGATGACCTATCAAGATATGGATATAGCTACTTGATGAAACACAAGTCTAAATCATTTGAAATGTTCAAATGGTTCCATAATAAGGTAGAGAAACAAACTTGAAAGAGTATTAAAATTTTTTGGTCTAACTAAGGGGATGAATACCTTTCTAGCAAGTTTCTAATATATCTAGGAGAGAATGGAATTCTCTCACAATGGATCCCTCTTGGGATACTATAACATAATGGAGTGTCTAAAAAGAGAAATCAAATACTGTTGGACATGGTTCAATCCATGATGAGCTTTGCTAGTCTGTCGATTTTATGCACTCGAGTCAGCTTATTATGTACTAAATAAGATTCTAAGTAAGTCTATAAATAATACACCATATCAGATATGGACGGGCATAAGCCAGTACTCTCACACATTAGAGTTTGGGGGGTGTCGGCTTATGTCAAATGTTTAATAACAGATAAGCTTGGACCTAGATTTGATAAATATCTTTTCATTGGATATCTAAAAGAAACTAAGGAATATTATTTCTACCTTATAGATGAATAAAAAATATTCGTCAGTCTTAAGACAATCTTTTTAGAAAAGGAGTCCATTAGAAAAGAAACTAAAACCTTTAAAGTTAAACTTGAGAAAGTTTGACAAATAAAAGAGCTGATACAAAGAATTGAACCTGAACTAGATTTAATTAGATCAAACCTGGAGCCCAATATAAAGCTATCCTTAAGGTGATCTAATAGAGTACCACGTCAACCAGATAGATACTATGATTTCTTAGTCCAGGATGAAGATCTTATTGTGTACGACGAGAACAATAAGGATTTGGTCATCTATATAGATGCAATGTAGAGATTTGAGTCTGAAAAATGGCTAGAAGCTATAAAGTCTAAAATGGAGTCCATAAAGGTTAACAAAGTATAGACACTCATTAATCCATCTGAAGGGATAAAATCCATAGGATGTAAGTGGATCCTCAAAAAAAAAAAGATACAAATGAGAAGGTGGAGACCTATAAAGCCCGTCTAGTTGTCAAGAGGAATCGTCAACATTATGGTATAGACTATGACCAGACATTTTCTCCTGTGACAATGCATATGTCCATTTAGATCATGCTTGCGATAGCAGCACATCTAAACTATAAAATCTAACAAATGGATGTTAAGATAGCTATCCTAAATAGAGAGCTGGATGAAGAGGTGTATATGATATAGTCTGAAGGATTTATATCTATAGATAAGTCTAGGTGTGCAGGCTTTAGAGATATGTTTGTAGATTAAAGTAGGCATCTCGAAGTTGGAATACGCATTTTGATAAGATGAACAGAATGTATGGCTTCGTTAAGAATGGAGAAGAACACTGCATATATGAGTAGGTTAATAGTTCTATGGTTGTATTTCTTATTTTGTATGTGGATGACATTCTCTTAATCGAAAATAACAATCTACATTACAAGAAATAAAGGTTTGGGTATTATCATAGTTCTCTACGAAGGACTAAAGAGAAGCATCCTACATCCTAGGGATGAAGAATAGAGATAGATCTAAGAGGTTGCTTGGGTTATCCCAGTCTACATACACTGATACTTTGTTGAAGTGGTTCAGCATGGAGAATTGCAAGAAAGGCTATCAACCGATAAGTCATGAAATTTTTCTCTCGAAGAGGGATTGTCCGACAACACCTCAAGAGAGAAAGCATGTGAGTAGGATTCCATATGCCTCAGTAGTGGGATCTATAATGTATGCCATGAAATGTACAAGATCGGATGTGGCATACTCACTAGGGATAGTGAGCAAATACTAGTCTGATCTGGAGATGAACCACTAGAAGGTTGTGAAAACCATCCTTAAGTATTTGAGAAGTACTAAGGACCAGTGGCTCATTTATGAAGAATCAAATTTAAAACTTGTGGAAATTATAGACTTTAGTTTTTAGTCAGATCATGACAATAGCAAGAGCACGTCAGATATGTTTTTATCCTAAATGATAGGATGATCTATTGGAAAAGTTTCAAGCAACATACCATGGTCGACTTAGTTTGTGAGGCAGAATATATCATGGCATCCGATGCTATGAAAGAAGTTGTGTGGTTACAGAAGTTTATCGACGAGCTTGGAGTGGCACCCTCTATTGATGGCCTTGTCCTATTGTACTGCAACAGCATTGGAGCGATTGCTCAAGTGAAGGAATTAAAGTCTCATCAGCACACCAAGTATATTCTATGTTGCTACCATCTTGTCCGAAAGATCATGGATCGAGGTGATGTCGAGCTTCCGAAGGTGGACAGAAAAGATAACCTGCCTGACCCATTTACTAAAGTCCTTGGAGTCAAGGAGTTCAATGATCACAAGTCAAAGATGGGTATACGATACTGTACCAACTGGCTTTAGTCTAAGTAGGAGTTATGTCTTAAAGTCAATCATCAGTCTATTGACGACTGAGCTTATGTATGTAATTATATATGAATTATTTAATAATAAATATTATTTGACTTTTCATCACATTATGTACATCTTCTTTTGAACTCTTATGTTGTGATAAAGCCCTTAGGACTCACTACTACAAAAATGGTCTATGATAGCAATTTTTAAAACTGCTGTCGTAGATCCTACGGCAGCAATTTTTATTAACCGCTACTATAGGTCGGACCTATGGTAGCAATTTTTGTAACCACTACCATAGGTCCAACATATAGTAGCGGTTAACGAAAATCACTGCCGTAGGTCGGACCTATAGCAGCGGTTACAAAAAAACTGCTGCCATAGGTCGACCTATAGCAGCGGTTCATTATAACCGCTACTATAGGTCGGACCTATAGCAGCGATTGATAAAACCGTTGCCATAAGTCGGACTTATAGCAGTTATTAGTAGGAACCGCTGCTATAAGCTTATTTATGGCAGCAGTTAATTGTAACCACTGTCATATTTTTTTTTTCTTTAAGTATTATATAATTTTAAAATTTAATGCCCATCTTCACCATTCATTATCTAAATAATTATCATTAGAGTGTTATCACAAAAGGTCACCTCGATCCGATGGCGCTAGCTTCATCGATCAAAAAAAATTGATTTGGATGACCACGAACAACGATGGGATGATCTGATAGATGGAGACCTCAGATGGATCCAAAAACTTGCAACAATGATTTCGGTGATGTTTGTAGCATACTATCAAAGTTTCACTTCAATCAGATATCGTTATCTTGATCAATTTAGTATAGGTTAGTTTCGACCGTTAAATGATAAATGAGTGATCAAAGGACCAAACGATGTTCGATTATGAGATAATTTATTTTATAAATGATCTTAGCTACTACTTTAATCAGTTTTTATGATGGTAATTATAAAATTTAACTTATGAGATGAAGAACGATCTAAAACTATACGTCTCCTGATAACCATTCTGAAACTTCACTGATTGTTATGCTCATGCTTTTGCAATATCTGCTTAACATAAATAGTTTATATGAAAATGATTTGAATTTTACTATCATCACCATATAAAATATTTAAAATTATAATAAAGATCATTTAACTAAAAAATTATCTCATAATCGAACGTCGTTTAACCCTTTGATCGTTTGTTTCTAATTTAACGATCGAAATGATTTCGTACTAAATTGACCATGATAACGATATTCGATTGAAGTAAAACTTTAATAGTATGCTACAAACATCATCGAGATCATTGTTGCAGATTTTTGAACTCATTGGAGGTCTCCATCTATCAGATCATCACATCATCGTTCGTGATCGTTAAAATCAAATTTTTCTAATCGATGAAGCTAAGGCCATCGGATCGAGGCGACCTTTTGTGACGACACTCTAATGATAATTATTTAGATAATAAATAATAAAGATGAATATTAAATTTTAAAATTATATAATATTTTAAAAAAAATATAAAAAAATTATTTTCAATCTATGGCAGTGATTTTAGATAACCGCTACCGTAGATTTATCGCAGTAGTTCGATAACCATTGTCGTAGGTTAGGTTAAAAATTCTAAATTTTTTTTTGCTTTTCTTCCATGCATGCTCAATCTCTCTCTCTAGCTCTCCTTCTCCTCTTCGTCGTCGGTGATGCTTCTTCCACCCCAGGCTGGCACCGCCCGTCCTTCCCCCTTAGCTAGCACCGCCCCTCCTTCCCCCTCCCCCTCCGGCCCTTCATCCCTGGTCGCCCCTCCCCGCCACCCGCCACCCCCCCACCCGACCCCCACCCCCCACCCCCCCCCCCACCCTCTCCCCGCTCCTCTCCGCCACCCCCCACCCTCCCCCCCGACCGCCCACCTTCCCCCCATCCCCGACCGCCCCTCTCGGCCACCCTACCACATCGCAGCCCCCCCATCTTCGAATGCCCCTCCTTACCACCCCCACCCTCCCCTGGCCGCCCCTCCTTCCCCCCCATCCCTGACCGCCCTCCCCGCCACCTTGCCACCCCCCTAGACCCCCCATCCCCGACCGGCCCTCCCCGCCACTCCCCACCCGGCCCCCCCATGCCCTACACTTTCCCTTCCGATCGTCGATCCTTCCAGCATTATGCATCCCGAGCCTCCTCATCACTATGCCCCCTCCCCTAAACCCCATCCCCAACCGCCCCTGCTCTCTCTCTCTTTCCTCTTTCTCTCTCTTCTCTATCTCACTATCTTGCTTTTATTTTGTAGATTACCTCTAGTGCCGTCGACCTCCTCTAGCATCATCATCAATGACCCTCAGAGCTTTCAGTGCGATCCGCTCTCTATAACCGTAGGTATAATTTTTTTAAAATTTTATAGTATTATTTATTAATCATATATATTTATAATAATTTATAAAATATTTATAATAAATATTATAAATATTATAATTATCTGCATGTCATAATTTTTGGATCATGCCGTGGTGGTAGTCTTGGGCCGTGGCATGTCGATGACTATAGATTAGATCTATCAATGGATTAGGTTTGAATCAAAATTTGGATATTGAGATCCGGACCTAATTTTAATTACTGATTTTGGATCCAAATTCGAATATCCAACGAGTCTGTACTTGAAGTACCAGACTCGGATCCTAATGGATCTTGAAAGATCGGATCCGATTTTGGGATCCAAAACTAAGAAATGAAAAGACTGAGAGGGAGACTGACAAATTGAGAGAGGGAGGGCCGGTCACTCATCGACTGCCAGCAAGGGAGATCGAGAGTGGAAGGGAGGGGGGAGGGAGGGGGTTCGTTCTCGCCATCATCATTGGTGAGGGAGATTAAGAGAGGGAGAGAGGAAGGGAGGGATCCGATCTCATCACCATTAGTGGGAGGGAGGGGGTCCAGCCTCACCGCCATCATTGGGAGGGAGGGGGTCCGACCTCATCGGTAAGGGGAGATCGAGAGAGGGAGAGTGGGATATTGAGAGAGCGAGAGAGGGAGGGAGGGGGTCCGGCCTTGCCGGCATCACTGGGAGGGATGGGGTTCGGCCTTGCCAGCGAGGGAGATCGAGAGAGTGAGAGAGGGAAGGATGGGGTCCGGCCTCTTCGACAAGGGAGATCGAGAGAGGGAGAGAGGAAGATCGAGAGATGAAAAAGCTGGGAGGGAGGGGTTCGGCCTCACCACCATCATCGGTGAGAGAGATTGAGAGAGGGAGAGAGGGAGTGATCTAGGGGATAGCACACAGCCGAGCCAGATCAGATATACAATCAAGCCAGCTCGGATCGTGATCGAGCCGACTGCGAGAGGATCTGAGGTGGATGTCTTAGGCATGGAGTCGGCTATCTCAGGCACGGAGCCGACTTGCCTTCTGAGCGAATAGAATTTGATATGTCTCTCTAAGGTTCCAACTTTAAGCCCTAAGGTGCCACCATCATCTACTTTATTCTTCTTTCAGATTTTTGGACTATCACCAAGGTTCGCGCAAGAGATCGGATCTACAACTGTTGCTCATCTTTAATTATTTATGAATGTAATTCATTTTGTAGAATTTATTGCATAACATTTTTTGGATGTTTATATCTTGTTGCTTTTGTTTATTGCATTGCATAATGATAGACCCATTAATTGATTAGTGTACATAATCTCCGATATCAATACAATTATATGTAATTATACGAATTAGAGAATTATGTACCATAATCAATTGATTATCCAATATGGATAGTTTGAAAATTATAGATAATTCTATAGGTAATTACAATAATCAAATGATATGCTAAGGATTTCGAATGAAATTTTGGATAGTATTTTCTTTTTGTTCTTCCTACACGGGAGAACTAAGAGAAAATGCTACCAAAATTTCATACAATCCCTATTGCATATCATTTGATTACTGTAATGAACCTATAGAATTAATGCAATTTATGAATGGGATAAGACCTATCTTTACCTATTAGTTGGTGATAGGGTGCTTTATTGCATATCTGAAAATGATATTTAATCTGAGTTTCATACATGATTTACTTGCAGTATCATCATTTTTAAAATGGATAAGAGGTGGATGATGTTTCGTAGGCTCTCGCCAGAATATTTGGCTAGACTTCAAAAAATTTTTGATTATGCTATAAAAAAATTTGGGGACCATGGACTGATCCAATGTCTTTGTAAAAAGCGTATGGATGGATCGTGGCTACCTCATCAAGATATCAATGATCACCTCACTATTTATAGCTTTAAAGCTGATTATGAAATTTGTTGGGACCAACATGGTGAGGACAGGCCGTAAGGAGGCAATCAACCTAAAGGGGGAGTGGAACAAATGGTTCATGATATTTTTTTATTTATTGGCCACAATAACGATGCATCTACGTCCATGTCTGATCCTATGATTGGTCGAATGATAAACAGTGAGGATGTGGAGAAGGTCCACAAGTTGATGGAGGATGCTAATATTTCATTGTATCATAAATGTGAAAAGATGGCTAAGCTTGAGTTCTTAATTCGGTTGTATCATGCGAAATGCTCCAAAGAGTTTAGTAATAATAGAGTGAACTGCATACTAGAGCTTTTGGAGGACATTCTTTTGGATGATGCATGAATTTCAAAGAATAATTATGAGACATCAAAGATTATTGAACAGCTAGGCTTTACTTATACCAAGATACATGAATGTCCCAATGATTGCATTCTCTATTAGGAGGGGGATGTCAACTGCAACGAGTGCACGAGGTGCGGTGTATTGAGATGAAAATAGAATAAAGATGGCACATCAACTTGTATACCTCAAAAGTTGATGTGACACTTTTCTTTGATTTCGAGACTACAAAAGTTGTTTATGTCGGCAAGGACATCGAAGGACATAAGATAGCATGAAGAGGACTGAACAAAAGATGATGCATCGAGACATCCAGCCGATGGAGAGGCATGGCAGAAGTATAATGAATTACATTCCAACTTTGCACAAGAGATACGTAATGTGAGGTTGGGCTTGTCGTGCGATGGTTTCAACCCGTTCAAGCATATGAATACTGTCCATAGTGTATGGCTAGTATTTATTCATGTTTACAACCTCCCACCATGGATGTGTATGAAAAAATCCTTTGCTTTCATGATAGTGCTCATCCCTAGACCGATGGAGGTAGGTAATGACATTGATGTTTATTTGCAGCCTCTTATTGCTGAGCTGAAACAGTTATGGGGCATTCAAGGTGTTCCAACTTTTGATGCTTTGCTGAATGAGTTATTCTCCATGCGTGTAGTGCTTTTGTAGATAATAAATGACTTTCCAACGTATACCTTAATGTCGGGTTGGAGCATCAAAGGTGAGCTAGCATGTCCGATCTGTGGAAGAAATGAAGGAACCAGATCTAGGGTTTCATAGGTAGATCTTGAAACTTTTTCAAGATCTTATAGTTAAAGACTTAAATAAATCTAAAATTTATTTAAATAATTATGTAAATACTTAGATCTCAGATCTATTATATGATTAAGGCATGATATTAAATTAAAAATTAAAATTAAATAAGAAAGAAAAAGGTTGATCAAATCAACCTAGATCTACACTAGATCAAATACAAGTATGAAGTTTATAGATCAGATCTATTACTTGAGTAAGTTTAGATGTTCTAACTTGCTGATCCGGGCTTAAGGATGAAGTCACAAGCCGCACACGCATCTGACCACTAGGAGTCATCTACATGAGCCTACAATCTCTGATCTGAAGTTTGATGAAGAAAATTAGCACAACATGCTAGTACTATGCTGATCCTTCTTCGACGGTCGATCCGATGCTCCCTTCTTCAAAATTTGGACTCTCTAAAATATCAGAAGAAAGATGAGAGTTTGCTGATATAAGACTCTCTCAAAAAAACTCAAAAGAAAGGAGGAGAGATTGAAAATAAAATAGCCATAGAAAAAGTCCCTCCTTTTCTTTTCTTTTCTCTCACCTAGACACCTAGTTTGGTGCCTATGGAACCCCCACACCCAAGGACCCTCTTCCTCTGATTTTTGCACACCCCAAACCTCTCCCAAAGCTTTGTATTCCACCTAACTTCCAAATATGACTTGAAGGGAGAGAGAGGGCACGAAAATTAGGAAGAAAGAGATTTTTCATGAAAAATATCTAAAAAATAGGTATGGAGGGCGTTGGGACCAAGGTGGCATAAGGAGATAGGGAGTCCAAGTCACACTAGGACTCCTATTTTGACTTGGTCAAACAAGATCTTTTAATCAAATAAAATCAAGATTAAATCAATCCAATTAAATAAGATCCTAACCCATTTAAGGATTTAATTAAATCAGATTAAATTAGATTTAATTTTGATTTATTTTTTAATCAAATTAGAAAATTGGGTTAATCCGAGTCCTAGTTAGACTAGGACTAGTTCTTCCTTGCACTTGGCTTATCCAATAAACCAATTGAACTTGATCCAATCAAGCCCAAACTAAATCTAATTAAATCATATTTAATTAGACTTAATTTTAGTCTATTGACTTAATTAAATTAAGTCAATTAGCAATCCAATTGATAATCGATTCTCCTGCAACACTTGCACTAGGTTAAACACCAATTATATTGATTGTTTAATCCTAAAACAATTCTTAATCATTAATCAACCATTCGATCAGATCATAAACTCTAATGTGTGTGACCTTATAGGTTCGAACTTAAGTCGATAGTATAGAAATAAATTTCTGTACCAATTAAAGTGACCATCTAGCAATGATACCTAATGACCGTATAGGTCGAAGGTGTAGAACACCATCCTTAGAACCATGTGGATATAGTTTTCATATAATTCATTTCCTTGACCACAATGCTCATAGGACACATCAGAGTTCAACTGTTAACTCTGATCAGGTTGTCTACATTGTATTTTAAAATACCAAATCCATCTGATGGATTACCCTGACCAAGATTTTGCTATACTGAAATATTATGATACATTCTTCTCCAACTCTTGGAGTAGTCAATTCCATCTTGATCATACTCCGACTTTGTAAGTATTTAACTATGCCTAGAAGCCTTCCATTACTGAATTAGAAATTCAGTTAGTTTGGTACCAAAGCACAGTGAGTTGCTTGCAAATCACTGAGGTGATCTCAGATCTAAGGGATACTTATACCTATATCCTATCAGAGACATTTTCAACAGTAAAATGCTCTGGAGTTGGTCACATTTAATGATAATGTACCTATATATCTTACCTATATGCCATACCAGTATCTCCACATACCTTGGTTAAGAGGATAACCAACCTATATGGCATATAGCGACCTATGCTCGATAGATGCTGTCATCCTAATTAACAGCCTATCATTTGATCGTGAACAAATTTAAGGACTAATCGATAATCCTCTATTTACCAAAACTAAAAAGTCCTAAGGACTTCATCGTAATAATGGAGTTCATTAGAAGATGTAAACTTTTGATGAAAAAAGATGCCAAAATATTTTTTATTAATTAATAAATTAATTATAATATCTCAACCATCAACGGGCTGACGATTGACTTTGGGACATAATTCTCAACAACTCCCACTTATCCTAAAGCCATTCGGCACAGTATTTAATACCCATATTCGACTTATGGTTGTCGAACTCCTTGATTGTCAGGGCTTTAGTGAAGGGGTCGGCTCGATTCTCCTTTCCATTGATCTTTTAAAGGTCGACGTCACCACGATCCATGATCTCATGGATCAAATGGAAGCGGCGCAAAATATGCTTTGTTCGTTGGTGTGCCTTATGTTCCTTTGCTTGAGCTATGGCATCAGTGCTGTCACAGTAGAGCAGGACTGGAGCATCAATCGAGAGTGTTACTCCAAGCTCGATGATGAACTTTCTCAGTCACACAGCTTTCTTTGCTGTATCTGATGCTGTCATGTACTCTGCTTCGCAAATAGAGTCAGCCATTGTAGGCTGCTTGAAACTTTTTCAGCAGATGATTCCACCATTTAGAGTAAAGATATATCCCAACACACTTTTACTGTCTTCATGATTAAATTGAAAGCTGAAGTCTGTAAATCCCACAAACTTCAGACCTGACTCACCATAAACTAACCATTGGTCCTTAGTATTACTCAAATACTTAAGGATGGTTTTAACCACCTTCTAGTGATTTTCTCCAGGGTCAGACTAGTATCTACTCATTACTTCTAGTGAGTATGCCATGTCTGATCTCGTACATGTCATTGCATACATAATAGATCCCACTGCCAAAGCATATAGAATTCTACTCATGCTCTCTCTCTTTAGAAGTTGTCGGACAATCCTTCTTAGAGAGAGAAATTTTTTGGCCTATCAGAAGATAGTCCTTTTTGAAATTCTCCATGCTAAATCTCTTCAGCATAGTTTCTATGTACGTGGATTGGAATATACCAAGCATTCTTTTAGATCTATCCCTATAGATCTTCATCCCTAGGATGTAGGATGCTTCACCTAAGTCCTTCATGAAGAACTATAATGACAACCAGACTTTTATTTCTTATAGTGTGGGGATGTCATTCTCGATTAAGAGAATATTGTCCTTGTATAAAATAAGAAATACCACTGCTGAACCATTTGTCCATTTATAAATGCAGGATTCTTCTCCATTCTTAACGAAACCATATGTTTTGGTCACTTTATCAAAATGCATGTTCCGAATCCGAGATGCCTGTTTCAATCCATAAATGGATCTCTAAAGCTTGCACACCTTGGACTCATCTATGAATGTGAACCCTTCAGGTTGTATCATATACACCTCTTCGGTTAGCTCTCCATTTAGGAAAGTTGTCTTCACATCCATTAGCCAGATCTCATAGTCCAGATGGGTAGCACTGGCAAGCATGATCCGAATGAACTTGAGCATTGCCATAGAAGAGAACATCTCATCATAGTCAATACCATAATGTTGACGATACCCTTTGACAACCAGACGGGCTTTATAGGTCTCCACCTTTTCGTCTGCGCCCCTCTTTCTTTTGAAGATCCATTTACACCCAATAGATTTAACCCCTTCAGGTGGGTCAACTAACGTCCATACATTATTAACCTTCATTAAATCCATTTCAAATCTCATGACTTCTAGCCATTTCTCAGAGTCGGATCTCTGCATCGCATCTATGTAAGTGATTAGATCCTCATCATTCTCATCAAGTTCGATGGGATCACCATCTTGGACCAAGAATCCATAGTATCTATTCAGATGGTGGGGTACTCTACCGGATCATCTTAATGATGTAGGTTCACTAGGCTTCAGATCTAATCTGATCAAATCTAACTTAGGTTCAACATTCTGTGTCGGACTTTCTATCCATTGAACTTCATCAAGTTCAACCTTAGAGGTAATAGTTCCTTCATCAAGAAACTCCTTTTTCAAAAAGGTTGCCCTAAGGTTGACGAACATCTTTTGTTCATCAGTATGGTAGAAATAGTATCCTTTGGTCTTTTTTGGGTATCCTATGAATGTACATTTGTCAAACCTAGGTCCAAGTTTGTCTATAACTAATCATTTAACATAAGTCGGGCACCCCCAAATCCTAAGGTGTGAAAGTGTTGGCTTACGCTCTATCCATATCTTATATGGGGTTTTAACTACAGACTTATTTGAAACCCTATTTAATAGATAACAAGTCAATTCGAGGGCATATCCCCAAAATGATATCGGTAAGCTGGCAAATTCCATCATGAATTAAACCATATCTAATAGAGTCCGATTCCTCCTTTCAGAGACACCATTATGCTATGGTGTTCTAGGAGGAGTCCATTGGGAGAGAATTCTATTCTCCTAGATTTGTAAGAAACTCACCAGAAAGATATTCTCCTCCTCGATCAGATCGAAGAATTTTAGTACTCTTTCTAGTTTGTTTTCCTACTTCACTTCAGAATTGTTTGAACATTTCAAAAGAATCCAACTTATGTTTCATCATATAGACAAATCCATATCTAGATAGATCATCTATGAAAGTGATGAAGTAGACATATCCACCTCTGGTACTTATTTTTATTGGTCCACATACATCAGTATGTACCAGACCTAAGAGCTCATTGGCTCTCTCATCTTTTCTAGTAAAAGGTGACTTGGTCATTTTACCAAGAAGATAGGACTCGCAGGTTGAAAGTGATTCACAATTATTAACTTCAAGGATTACCTCTTGAGTCAAGCTATTTATCCTATTTTTGTTTATATAACCTACAGTGCCATAAATAGATATCTGATACACTATCTAATCTGGGATGCTTGTCAGTAGAATAGACTACATTAATAGGTTGTGATTACATATATACACCATTGTTTAATTGTCCATAGAAAGCAGTAACACCATTCATAATGGCATTATGAACTCATTTCTTTATTGAAATTTCATAATTGTTCATGGCCAAAAGGCCTACAGAAATGATATTTAAAAAGAAACTAGGATAGAAATGATAATCACTAAGAACAATGATATGAGATTCAAATACAAGTTTTAAAATTTCTAAAGCTAGAATTAGAACTGGTCTTCCATCTCTAATGTTCAGAAATCTCTCGCCTTGCTCGAATCTTCTACTGACCTGCAACCCCTGCAATGAATTGCAAATATGGTAAGGGCTACTGGGATCCAATATCCAATCAGTAATATCATAAATAAAAAAATTATAAGGAGTTATCATATAAATATCTTGCCCAGCAATAGCTTGCTTCTTTCTCTGCCTGTTCGGATCCAAGGAGGCAATGTACTGAGGACAGTTTCTCTTCCAGTGCTCCCGCTTCTAGTAAAAGAAGCATTCGGCTTGACTCTTATCGGGCTTGGTCTTTGGGGTCTGAGCCTGTACAGGTGTCCTAGCATGAGCATGCACCTTCTTGGCTTTCTTCTTCTTGTTCTTCTTCCCTTTTCCAAAGGATCGAGAACGAGAAGACGAACCTCCCACTAAGTTCACTGACTCTTTATGGAGTTGGTGATCCTTCTCAAAGTTCTGAAGTAACCTCAATAACTCATGGTAGTCCACTTCAGGCTTTGACATTCTATAAGGAATGAAAGATAAGACTTGGGCAGCGAGTTCAGTATTGCATCTTTCCCAAGTTGTTTGTGTAAGGAAAAGCCAAGCTTGCTCAAGCGCTCTATCAACTTGATCATGTACAATACATGATCAGTGACAAAGGCACCATCCCACATTCTGATGTTGAAGATGGCACAACTAGTCTTGTATCTCTCAACATCATCGGGTGTGCCAAAAGAATCCTCCAACACTTAGAGCATTTTGTTTGGCTGAGCTATCTCAAACTTGCGACTGAACTCATCGCTCATCACAGCCAGCATAATGCAGCACACCATGATTCGGTCACGAGCCACTTCTGATAAGTGTCTCTAACTATTCCACATGCATTGGCAGCTAGCTCCTTAGGTGCAGGATCTATCAGCACATATAGAATCCGTTCATGCTCTAGGACAATCTTCAACTTTCAGTACCAGCTACCGAAGTTGGATCCCACCAACTTATCATTGTTCAACAATGATCAGAGCAATAGAGAAGTGGCCATATTTGCATAAAGAAAAATCAAAACTTAATTACTAATTGATTCATTAAACCTAAAGATTTGGATCTTAATCAAAAGATTTCTTCCACTATTTTATTCAAATTGGTAGCCTTTACCTCTAATTTGAGAAATTATCCTAATTTCTTAGTGGGTACTAGAATCCACATAGACTGTACACAAGTCCAACTTTGGTTGGCCCACCCATGTACATCTAAGGGTAGGTTCATAACCAATTATTTCTTCAAATAATTTTCAGTAATTAAATTTTGCCCTAGGCCTTGATCAGTTGGCTTTGGCCTTCTCAAAAAAGGATCCGGTTAGGTCCAACCATTAATATGACCAGACTTGGCCCATCCAACTAATGAATGATCAGGCCCAACTTTGGTTGGCCCACCTGACCACCATTAGAAAAATGTATCTAAGAAATCATATAATGAATGATAATTCCATCAACCGATAAGCACTAGGCCTTTGGGCCTCCAATGATTATCCAACTAATGGACCCATTATAATCCACTTTAATGGGAGGCTATGATCCAGTTATCATATAACTATTTCATTTTAGGGATCTAATAATTTTAGAGGATTTATTTATAGAAGTAAGTAGGTCAGATTAACCAGCTTGTCATGATCCTCCCACTAACTTTACCAAGTCAGCTTAAGGAAGATCATTAATAGGCTGGTCTAGGAGCACCTAAATTAGTCAAACTGATTTACCTAGCTGACATGGGTTAGCTCGATTAGTCAAGCGATTCGATCAAAATATAATCTCACCAAGTGACCAGGTAAGTTCGATCAGTGGAAAGATCTGTCAGGCTTTCCTTAGACACCATTAAAAATGGCCAAGTAAGCGGGCTACCAATTAAAAATCATTGGTCTGATTTACCTTAGACACCATCTAGTTTAATTAGTTTCAATTAGATCAACCTAACAGTTCATACTAGATTGTGTAGCTAAGAATCAAGTCCATCTTGGGTTTTGTTAAAGACATGGACTTGACCAACTATAACTATTGTAATTGATCCAGAGAGTTCTTAACCTAATCTAAGATAATAATTGATTAGATTTAGTCAATTCTCTAATTAAGTCCATTCTTTAATCTAAACCTAGATCTAACCCAATTAATGGACCTAATCTCCACTAACCCATTTAACCCAATGTATAATGATTTGTATCTTAGGATCTTCAATTCACAATCCCAGATCCTAATCAATCAACTTCTTAATTCTTAATTAAGTTTTGGGCTGAGGGTTGGGGTTCAGCTTTTTAAAAATAATTTTCATATTTGTAAAATATTTTACAATATGGTTCTATTAACCAAGTTGCATGTTTGATTCATAATCAATATGCAAGTAAAATAAACATAAAACTATTTTAGATCTAACCTAAATAGGTTTATGTAATTGAAATAGTTTCAATAATAATCAATCATAAATCTCCCTATATCAAATCTAACATATTTATGATGATTGAAATCATATTAAAATATTTTTAATCAGATCATAAAATTTTTTAGATCTAATCTAAAATTTTATGATCAATATTTTAGATCAGCACGTACTAGGACAACCTATTCACTGTAAGGGATAAACCTTACAATAGGACAATCTTATGACAGTCCGTGCAATCTAAAATATTTTATTTATTTTTTAAGATTCAATAATTAGATTATAAATTAGATCTAATCTAAGAAATAATCTAGACATGCATAAAAATCATGTAATAAGAACCAAGGCTTTGATACCAATTGATGGAACCAGATCTAGGGTTTCAAAGGTAGATCTTGAAACTTTTTTAAGATCTTATAGCAAAAGATTTAAATAAATCTAAAATTTATTTAAATAATCATGTAAACACCTAGATCTTAGATCTATTACATGATTAAGACATGATATTAAATCAAAAATTAAAATTAAATAAGAAAAAAAAGGTTGATCAAATCAATCTAGATCTACACTACATCAAATGCAGGTATGAAGTTTATAGATTAGATCTATTATCTGAGCAAGTTTAGATGTTATAACTTGTTGATTCGGGCTTAAGGATGAAGTCATGAGCCGCACATGTGTCCGACCTCTAGGAGTCATCCACACGAGCCTACGATCTCTGATCTAAAGTTTGATGTAGAAAATCAACATAGCATGCTAGTACTGTACTGATCCTTCTTCGACGGTCGATCCGATGCTTCCTTCTTCGAAATTTGGACTCTCCAAACTATGAGAAGAAAGATGAGAGTTTGCTGATCTGAGACTCACTCAAAAAAACTCAAAAAAAAGGAGAGATTGAAAATAAAATAGTCTTAGAAGAAGATCCTCTTCTTCTTCTCTTTTCTCTCACCTAGACACTTAGTTTGATGCCTATGGAACCTCCATGCCCAAGGACCCTCTTTTCCTGATTTTTGCACACCCCAAACCTCTCCTAAAGCTCTGTATTCCACCTAACTTCCAAATATGACATGGAGGGAGAGAGGAGGCATGGAAATCAGAAAGAAAGGGATTTTTCATAAAAAATACCTAAAAAATAGGTATGGGGGGCGTTGGGACCAAGGTGGTGCAAGGAGATAGGGAGTCCTAGTCACACTAGGACTCCTATTTTGACTTGATCAAACAAGATCTTTTAACCAAATAAAATCAAGATTAAACCAACCCAATTAAATAAGACCCTAACCCATTTAAGGACTTAATTAAATCAGATTAAATTAGATTTAATTCTAATTTATTTTCTAATCAAATTATAAAATTAGGTTAATTCGAGTCCTAGTTAGACTAGGACTAGTTCTTCCTTGCACTTGGCTTATCTAATAAATCAATTGAAATTAATCCAATCAAGCCCAAACCAAATCTAACTAAATCATATTTACTTAGACTTAATCTCAGCTTATTAGTTTAATCAAATTAAGCTAATTAGCAATCTAATTGCTAATCGATTCTCTTGCAACACTTGCACTAGGTTAAACACCAATCGTGTTGATTATTTAATATAAGAACGATTCTTAATCATTGATCAACTATCCAATCAGATCGTAAGCTCTAATGTGTGTGACCTCATAGGTCTGAACCTAAGTCGGTAGCATAGGAATAAATTTTTGTATCAATCGAAGTGACCATCTAGTAATGATATCCGACGGTCGGATAGGTCGAAGGTATAGAACACCATCCTTAAAACCCATGCAGATATAGTTTCCATATAATTCATCCCCTTGACCATAATGCTCGTATGACACATCAGAGTTCAACTATCAACTCTGATCAGATTGTCTACATTGTATTTTAAAATATCAAATCCATCTGATGGATTATCCTGGCCAAGATTTTGCTATATTGAAATATAGTGATACATTTTTCTCCAACTCTTGGAGTGGTCAATTCCATCTTGATCATATTCTGACTTCGCAAGTACTTGATTGTGCTCAAAAGCCTTCCATTACTGAATTAAAAATTTAGTTAGTCTGGTACCAAAGCATAGTGAGTTGCTTGCAAGTCATTGAGGTGATATCAGGTCTAAGGGATACTTATACCTATATCCCATCAGAGATATTCTCGATAGTAGAATACTCTAGTGTTGGTCACGTTCAATGATGATGTACCCATACATCTCACCTGTATGCCATACCAGTATTTTCACACATCTTGATTTAGAGGATAACTAACCTATATGGCATATAGCGACCTATGCTTGATAGATACTGTCATCCTAATTAACAGTCTATCATTTGATCATGAATAAATTTAAGGACTAATCAATAAATCCTCTTTTTATCAAAACTAAATAGTCCTAAGGACTTCATCACAACAATGGAGTTCATTAGAAGATGTAAACTTATGATGAAAAAAGATACTAAAATATTTTTTATTAATTAATAAATTAATTACAATATCTCAACCATCAACAGACTGACGATTGGTTTTGGAACATAATTTTCAACAAGAAATACCCAGTCTAGAAGGTTGACACATCGGAGGAGCTTTAGTTATATAGGGCATCAATGTTTTCTCCATAAAAACCATCCATACAGAAGGGATGCATGCTCCTTCGATAGCACTGTTGAAGAAGGTGAGGTGCCTGGCCATATATCTGGGAGTGAAGTACTTAGAGAGTTAGATGGTTTCAGTATTGAATTTTAAAAAGGTGATCTGATTGATGATAAAAAAAAAGCATTGATCAAAGAAAGATGACACACACTTTAATTGGAGGAAAAAGAGTATCTTCTTTGACTTGCCATATTAGGAGATAAACTTATTGCACCACTGCTTAGATGTAATGCATATTGAAAAGAATATATGCGAGTTCCTTTTGGCAACAATCTTGAATATGAAGGATAAGACTAAGGATGACTTGAATTCCCAACTTGACTTGAAAGAATGGGGTATTAGAAGATCACTCCATCCAGAGCCGGCAGGGGGAGAATAGTGGAGGCTTCCTCATGCATGCTATGTTATGAATGCCTCTGAATTGTCTACATTTCTTCATGTGTTGGAGAACATAAAGATCCCAGATGGATACTCAAGCAACATATCAAAGCGTGTGAATAGTAAGGATGTCAAACTTAGGGGATTGAAGACTCATGATTATCATGTACTGATGCAGGAATTGATCCTAATAACTATTCGCTGCGTGTTGCCAAAAAATGTTAGAATGGTGATTATTCATCTTTGCAACTTTTATAGAGATATTTGTGCAAAGAGGTTGCTTAAGAAAGTGTGAAGAAAATGAAGGCAAGGGCAGTGACTATATTATGTGATCTAGAGAAGATATTTTCACCATCATTTTTTACGGTTATGATGCATCTCACCATGCACCTTGTGGGGGAAGTTGCACTTGGAGGCCCAGTGTTCTGTCGATGGATGTATCCTACTGAGAAAAATATTCAAACTCAAAAATCTTATGCAAGAAATATGAATCATCTAAAGGGATCTATAGCAGAAGGTTATTTGGATTAAGAGTATATGGATTTTTATACCATGTACTTAAACAAGCTTGAGACACGTCGTAATCGACCAATGAAGAATCAGGATGATTAGTATGAGCTAATTGAGCCTACATTTGAGTCCATTCTACAGCCAGATGGACTTTCTACTTCATACCACCTCACTGATTTGAGCATTGAGAAAAGAGATAAGGCACACAGCTACATGCTCTTCAACTGTGATGTCATTGAGCCGTATATAAGATGAGTTACTTAGCATTATTTATTTTATAATAATTAGAAAAAAATATCCAATTATACCTAAATTTGTTCTTTGAGCATGCAACAAACACAAAGAGATTATAAGCGTAAAATATGCCGCTTTAAGTATGCGGGAGAAAGAGAAAATGCATAGCAATGAATTTTCTGAATGGTTCAAAGATCATATAAGCAATTATATATTCTTGCCTGGTATAACTTATTGGAACATGTTTACTAATTAAGTGTCATCTCCTTAATTAGGTGTAGAGATTGCCACTCAGTGATGTGAGTTCTGAAGTGCATGCTCTTTCAATGGGCCCTAATTGTACCGTACGTGAGTATAAATAGCTCATCATTAATGGCTATAGGTTTAATATTCATACCAGGTCTGTAAATATGGCAACACAAAATAGTGGCATCATGTTAAGTGCCACCACTAGATGTTATGCTAGCTCAAGGGATTCATAGCCTCGTACAGAGGATTTGAACTATTATGGCATGGTGGAGAAGATAGTCATCTTGGACTATTATTCTAAAGAAAGGATCGTATTGATGAAGTGCGATTGGTTCGATACCTTATCACAGTCTGAGATGAAGACTGATAAGTATGGTTTTACTCTCGTTAACATGCAACACCATCTCTGCACTGAAGAACCATATATATTTGCCTCCCAAGCTAGTCAAGTCTTCTACGTTAGTGATTTCTTGGAGCCTCAATGGGGTGTTGTTGTGAGAATGGTGCCTAGGCATATTTTTGATGATACCAAAGTTGATGACGATGTTGGACCATGCATGCAAAGTGCTCCTCTAGGACAAAACTTATCTAATACTATCGAGGTCCCAGAGATATTTGTCAAGAGCGATGGTGATGTCCATATTGTAATGCCACTAGACGATGACTTCAACATTCTAGTATAAATTATTAGAGTCTAATTATTAATTTTTATTTAAATTTTCCTTTATATCTTTTTTGTTTTGGTTAAAGAGCTCTCTTTCTTCTGATCTTTGGAAGCTTAAGAAAAATGTGTGCCATGCCGATAGGCCATGCCATACTGGTAGGTCGTGCCATGCCGTGCCGTGCCGTGCCATGCCATGCCGTGCCATGCCGATAGGCCGTACCATGCCGTGCTGACCACTGAGAGAACCCTCATCTGGTATAAATATTAGAGACTATTTATTGATGCTATACTAATATTATTGTTCAACATGTTATATTGATTAATGTTCATTAACGTTGCAGATCACAATGGCACCGAAATGCCATCTAACTTTCACCCCTATCCCTCGATGGATTACGCGTAGTTCAGCATCCGAGGAACAGTCGGAGCATACTCCGTCCACCTCGGCATCGACTGCTTAGGAACCTCCATTGTCAGTATCTACTCCACCGACGGTATCTACTCCACTGATAGCTGAGCCTCTACCATCGTCCATATTTGAGATACAAGCTACTATGCATGCATCCGAGTGTACATTTTTATTATATTAGCACAACTTTATTTTTTATATAATATTTGTATACTTATATATTTGCATAATGTATTTTCATTGTAGGTGCATCATCCAGCCAGACATTTCATGGTCCCATACGTATGGCACACGTGTGAAACCGCCAGCATCAGGTGATGGTCTATTATGATGCAGACGGAAGGCCGGTAAGAGAGACTGCACGGGAGATGCATTCCTTTTTTGGAGTGCTTGTGAGGAAATCGGACATCATTCCCATAGAGCCTAGAGACTGGCGTTTGATGGATGCTGCCATCAGAGATCAGGTATGGGAGGAGATATGGATAAGTACGCACATCTTAGTTATATTTATGCATTTTATATGTTTACACTATATATGTTTGATTAGAATAATTTTGTAACTGATTTTTGATAACTTTATGCAGAAGAGGTACGACTTTCTCGATCATGAGAGGGCTCGAGATGTCCGATTGAGAAAGATCGAAGAGTTATACCAGGGTTGCAGGTCAAGCTCCATAAAGGATGGCTCAAGCACCAACGAGATAGTCCAGAGGAGCTTGTTTCTTGGATATAGGACTGTCCTCTGAGTCAGTGGGAGAGGATGGTTAGACACTGGAGGAGCCAAGAGTTTGAGATAAAATTTTTAAATATTTATTATTTATTTGAATACTTGTTAGGCTACCTTCCATCAGAACTGAAAGAATCATGCAGTCGATGAGTATACGCGCACTCTAGGCTATGAGTCTATGGCCAGTCATGTGCATAGAGAGGTAATTAATTCTAAATCTTACTAAATAAATTAAATTCATATTTTTTATCAACTTTCTAATAAATTTATTCTTTGTTATAGCTGATGAGAGATGGAGTGATGCACAGTCGTAGCGAGATCTTTTGATCCAGCCGCACGGACAAGACGGGCTGACCGATGAATGCCTTGATCGGGCGTATTTTTGTAAGTATTAAATATATTAGTATATATGATTAGTATTATAGCATTTTTTATAAAATTTTATTTTAATTTATAATTACAAGATTAGTTAGATGCACTCGCGAGCAAGGGCTCGGATACCTCTAGGCTCCATGACCATCTGTCTCAGGTCTTGGGGCCTGAGCACTTTGGGAGGATCCAATGCAGGCCCGGACACACGTCGATGAGCTACTAGTCCGAGGCGAGCGTCTTCTCATAGACTTTTGATGTTGTCAATCAAGAGGAGCTTGAGGAGGCATTGGCATTGGCAGATCATGCTGCAATGTGGGCAGATCGAGCTGAGGAGCGTGCATCTCATCTAAAAGGCATCATGAGAGATATGATGTCGACACTTAGCATGCATTTTGCAGTCACGAGCTTCGAAAATATGTTGGCCCACATTTCAGCTCCCGCTTCAGCTCTAGCTCCAGCACCAGCTCCAGCTCCAGCTCTGGCTCTCGGTGATGATGACGATGATGTAGATTTAGGAGACTTTTGATGTATTTTTTTTTGAAAAATATTATAATAAATTTTATTCAATAAAAAATTTTTAGCATTTCAAAATAACTTTTATGTTTATTATATTTTATTATTTATCAGGTAAAATATATAAAAGAATATAAATTTTATTTTTTTTAATTATTTAAGATCAACGATAATGATTTTATAATCGCTGCCATATCCGTGTCAACCGCTACCATAGGTCCTTGGTGCAAACAGTACCAACCGCTGCATTAGACCTATGGCAACGGTTAAGAAACCGCTGCTATAGATTACCTATAGTAGTAGTTATGTAATCTCTGCTATAGATAACCTATGGCAGTGGTTACATAACCGCTGCTATAGGTTGATATATTGCAGTAGTTTATAAACCGTTGCAATAGACTACCTTGATAGAAAACATGCAGGGTTTCATGCATGATTTCAAAACTTTTTCGAAATATAGAGCAGCAGAAGATATAAATTAAACTATTTAATCTACAACATACATGTAATAAAATTATAAAGTCCTACATCAAGAATCTATAATATGTTATGAGGTAAATATAAATCTAAAATTAAATTAATCATGAGTGGTATTAATCACATCAATATCAAGATCTAGAATAATTCTAGATCTAATCCTAGATTGCATCTAGGTCATCAAGAGATCAGATCTCTTATATTTGCATGGGCCGAGAACTCCACGGTTGAATTCGTTGTTGCCTTTGGAGCTGCACATGAGTCTGACCTCTACAGGTGATCCATATGAACCTACAACATAGATCGAAGGTTCGTCGAATGAAGATCTGCTCAAAATGCTAACTTCTCATGGATCCCTCCTGATGGTTAATCAAATACATGTTCTTTGGATCTCTTGGACAATCCAAGAGATGAAGAATATGAGGAGTAATGAGGAAGGAATCTAATCCTTGGATCTCCCATAAATCAAAAATAAATATATATGAAAAACCCTAGGAGAAGGCAAATCTTCTCCTTCAAGACATCAATGGTTGATGTCCCGAAAACATCTCTTATGCTAGGTTCAGAGGAGACCTTCTCCTCTAGATTTTTTTCTACTTTTCTAGATCTCACACCCTCAGATTTTTCTCATAAAAATCTCATAAATAAAATGGAGAAAAGGATACTCAAAAAAAAAAAACAAAGGGAAGATAATCTTCTCTTATATTTGTGCCTTTATGACATCAATGATTGATGTCCAGATGAAGACATTTTCTTTAAGGATCTTGGTGCCATCTTTCCTCAAGCCCTACCTCTCTCTCTCATAGATTTTTATCATATAAAAATCATAAATAAAATAGAAAGAGAGAAATGTAAAAAAAAATTATAAGAGAAGATAATCTTCTCTTACCTTGTCTCTTTAAGATATCAACCTTTGATGTCTTAATTGAGGGCTCTTCTCCAAGAATCTTGATACCACAAATTCTTCACTCCTTCTCCTCCTTATCCTCTAATTTTTTATAATTTTTTTAAAGATTTTTCACATCCTCTATGGTCAAAGAAAGAGGCGTCCCCTTTATATTGCAAAACTAGGTCAAAACTTAGTCAAAGCAGAACTTCTATGGGGCGTCCAACTCTTGGACTCCCCTCCCATGATTTTTGGTGTGTGAAATAGAAAACCAATGCCTTAAAGAAAGGGAGAAAGGGCAGAAATAATATTGGAGGCATGGGGAAAGTGGGCGCACAAGAGGAGGGAAGAGTTTAGGTCAAAGAGGGCTCTTCCAAGAAGAAAACTAATCCTAACAACTTCCTGCTTTTGACCAAGTCAAAATTTATTCTAAATAATCTGATTTGGGGCATGGGAAACCTTTTATTAGGCATGAAAAAATATAGAAATAAAAATCTAAAATTAAAATATGGTGTGGGCTTTCTTAGGTGCAAGTGAAAGAGAGAGTCCCAGTCCAACTAGGACTCCTATTTGATTAGGTCAAAATTATTTTAAATCTAATTTAAATCTTAATTAAACTAAATTAAATGCAACCCAATTAAGGATGATCCTAGTCTAACTAGGAGTTTAATTAAATTAGATTAAATTAAGATTTAAATTTGATTTAAATTCTAAGTCAATTAGGTGCACCCAAATCCTAGTCAAACAAAAAATTATTCTTCCCTTGCAATCGCTTATCCAATAAATCAATTAGACTTAATCTAATTAAATCTAAATCAGTTCTAATTAAATATAATTTAATTAGACTTGATCTCAGCCTAATTGCTCAATCTAATTAACCCAATTAGCAATCCAATTGCTAATCGATCCTCCTGTAACACTTGCATTAGATCAAACATCAATCGCATTGAATGTTTGACCTTGAAATGATTCTCAATTATCGATTAATCATCCTATCAAATTATAAGCTCTAATATATGTGACCCTATAGGTTCAAACCTAAGTCGGTAGCATAAAAATAAATTTCTGTACCAATTGAAATTATCATCTAATAATGATTCCCGACGTCCGAATAGGTCAAATGTATGCAAAGCTACATTCTTAGAACCTTGGCCCATGGTTACTGTATAATTCATCCCTATGACCAATAATGCTCAAGATGACTTTGAGTATGCTGTCAAACACTTATATAAGTCATCTCTATTATGTCTTAAAATTTTGCAAATCTCGTGACACCTTACGAGGATTATCTAGATCTAGATTTTGCTAAATTGAAACACAGCGAGTCATTCTCTTCCTGAAGTTAATCAGGAGTGGTCAATCCCATCTTGACTCACACACTAACTTTATAAGTACTTGACTGTACCTAAAAATCTTCCATCATCTATATTAGAAATACAGGCAGTCCAGCATCAAAGTACAGTGAGTTGCTCGAAAGTCACCGTGGCAATCTCAGACGGAGGGACACTTATACCCATTGGTCTTAGCTAGCTATTCTTGATAATAGAGTGCTACATTGATCATGTTTAATGCAGATGTACTCCTACATCTCATCTGAATGCCATACCAATGTCTCCACACTACTTGGTTATGAGGACAACCAATACATATGATGTACAACGACCTATACTCGATAAGTTATCATCCTTGTTAATATCTTATCATTGGTCGTGAACAATTTAAGAACCATCTGATAAATTTTCTTTTATCGATTGATTGTAGTTCTATGATCTTTATCATAATTTAGAAGTTCATTTAAGGAAGATAGAACTATTATGATGAAACAACCAAATTATTATTATTATTAGATAATTCATATACTAATTTCAATCATCTACTACTTAGATAATTGGCTTAGGACACATTTTCTAACAACTTTCACTTGGACTAAAGCCAATCAGAATGATATCAAATATCCTATCTTCCACTTGAGTTCGTAGAACTCCTTAGTTTCGAGGCCTTAGCAAATGGGTCGGTCAAGTTCTCATTTTACATTGATCTTCTAAAGATCGACGTCACCCAGATCAAATATCTAAGATGAAGCCATTGCAGAATATGCTGGTCCTTCGGTTCTTTAGCCTGAGCTATGACTCTAATGCTATGATAGAACTAGACCATGGGTGGAGGGTGCCACTCCCAACCTACTAATGAACCTCAATAACTACACAGCTTATATGGCAACATCATATGCCGTAATGTACTCTACATCACTAACTGAATAGGCTAAAGTATCCTGCTGGAATCTTTCCAGCAGATTGCTCCTACAATTAGGATATGAGTCGACATTCTCTTATTGTCACCTTGTTCTGATTGAAATCAAAATATTCATATATTTTAAGTCAGTACTTTCATATATGAGTCACTGGATCTTAGTATTTCCCTAATACTTAGGGATTATCTATACAATCCTCCAGTAGCTCTTGCTTGGATCAGACTGGTATCTGCTCACTACCTCTAGTGAGTATACCATGTCTAAACTCGTACATGGATAAATAAGATGACAGCTAAACCTTTATTCCTTGCAATGTTGGAATGCTATTCTGAATTAAGAGAATTTCATCCTCAAACATCACAAGAAATAATACTACAAAACATTTTGCCCAATAATAAGTGCAAGATTTATCTTTGTTTATAACTAAGATATACGTTTAGAATGTATGTTCAAACTCTGAGACGATACTTAGATGGACTTTATAGGTCCTTACCTTTTCGTCTGCGCTACTCTGATCCTATTAAAAATTCATTCATATTCAATGGATTTTATTTCTTCAGGTGATCAACTAGTGTCCACACACTATTGATTTTCATAGACTTTAATTTGGATCATATGGCTCCAAGCCACTTCTCAGAATCGAGCCACTGCATTATATCCTTATAGATGATCGGATCCTTGTTGTTCTCACCAAGCTCAACATGATCGCCATTCCGGATCTAGACACTGAAGTATCTATCTGGCTAATGCGGTATTCTATCGAATCTCCTTAAAGGTGACACTTTAATGGACTCCAAATTTGATCTAATCAAATCTGATTTTGTAGGTTTATCAGATAACGTCGGTTCCTTTCTACCAGTTAAACTTTTATAAGTTCAACTTGATAGGCATCATTTTCTTTTTTAAGGAACTCCTTTCCAAAAGAAATGCCCTACTGCTGATGAACATCTTATGTTCTTTAGCATAACAAAATTAATAACCCTTAAACACTTATTGGACCAGGATCCAAGTTTATTTGTGTGCAAATATATGACATAGGCTGATCAACTCCAAATTCGAAAGTGAGAGAGTCTAGGTCTATGCCTGATCCATATCCCATATAGAGTCAATGCAACAAACTAACTTAGTATAAATTTTTAGAGTAAAAAAATAATCACAAGAGCACAACCCTGCAGCAAGTAGACAAGTATACCCTATCATGGATTGAACCATGTCTAATAAAGTTCAATTTCTCCTTTTAGATACATTGTGTTCCGAAAAAAAAATCACTAAGAGAGAATCCTATTCTCTCCTAGATATGTCACAAACTCACTAGATAAGTATTTGCCTCCTCGATCTGATCGAAGAGTTTTAATACCTTATCTAGTTTTTTTTTTCATTATTGAATCATTTGAACATTTTAAATGATTCATTCTAGATGTACCCATGCCCAAATTGATCGTCTATAATGAAATATTAATATTTTCCTTTGGCACTTAAGTTCAAGGTCCACATACATCACTATGTATGAGACTTAGAACGTTATTAGCTCCACCTTATCCAGTAAAAGATGACTTTGTCATCTTTCTAAGAAGACAAGATTCACAGGCTATCAATGATTCACAATCATTGATATCGAGATTTTTCTCTCAAGCTAACCCGTTTATCCTGCTCTTGTCAATATGACTAAGCCTATAATGCCAAACATAGACATCCATGACATAATCTAACTAGGGTGTGTACATTCCACTTATCTTAAGTTCTTGCAATGAATTGCATAAGACCACTAGTATCTAATACTCAGGTAGTAGAATTACACACAGAGAAGTTTTAAAGTGTTATCATATAACATCTTTAACTAGCAATTTTTGCTCCTTTCTCTTGTTCAGCCTATTATGGTCAAGAAAAGCAAGACAAATCTTCTTTTTATGATCTTGTTTCAGACATTAGAAGTACTATGCTTGATTTGGATTAATCTTGGACTAATTATTTTGACTGAACTTAGAAATCCCAATATGAATTCATTTGTACTGTTGAACCAATATTCATCTTTCGATACTGATTATCAAAGTTGGGTCCATAAGTCTTCACTGTCTAACAGTGATAGAAGCAATTAGGATTTAACCTTAATAAAGAACAATGACCTATTGTGTATGAATCATTTTAAGCCTAAAGACTTGGACTTTAGTCTAAAGGTTCTCCCACTATTTTATTCAAACTGGTAGTCTCTACCTCCAATTTAAGAAATTACTTTAATTTTCTAGTAGGTACTAGAATCCACAAAGACTGCACATGAGCCCAACTTTGGTTGGCCCATCCATGTAAATCTAAGGATAGGTTCATAACCAATTATTTCTCCAAATAATTTTTAGTAATTTTAATTTTACCCCAGGCCCTGATCAGTTGGCTTTGGCCTTCTCAGAAAATGGTCCAGTTAGGTCCAACTATTAACATGACCATACTTGACGCATCCAACCAATGAATAATCAGGCCCAACTTTGGTTGACCAATCCAACCACCATTAGAGAGACACATCCAAGTCATCATATGATAGACGATAATTCCATTAGTCAACAAGCATTAGGCCTTTGGGCCTCCAATGATTATTGAGTTAATGTACCCATTATCAAACATCTTAATGGAAGGCTATGACTCCGTTATCCTTATAACTTTATCATTTTAAGGATCTAATAATTTTAAAAGATTTAAATTATTAGTGATTTAAGGATAGAAAGCACATGGATCAATTTGCTCCCATTGACTTCACCAAGTCAAGTCCTCCCACTGACTTTGCAAATCATTGATAAGGACTAGGATCAATTATGGTCCATGGGCATCTAAATCAATCTTACTAAATAAAATCAGTGAGACTGATTTTCTATGTGACATGGGTTAGCACGAATCAATGAGCAACCTAATCAAAAACTTGATTAACCACATTGGCCAGGTAAGTGACATTGATGGAAGGGTCTGCCAAGGCTTGCCTTAGGCACCATCAGAAATGGCCAGGTAAGCAGGCTGCCAATTAAAAACCATCGATCTGGGATGTCAAACTTATCTTTGATATCAATTGATTTGTCAGTTTTGATTTGGTCTGCCTAAAGACTCGAGCTCAACCACTGAGCCACGATCAGCATCCATTTATTAGATGTATGGACTTTGATCAACTACAACTATTGAAGTGATCTATAGAAATAATCTAATCCTAATTAACTATTAATTAGGTTTGATCAATTTCTTAACTATGTCCATATTTAATCTAACCCTAGGTCTAATTCAATTAAGGACCTGATCAAAGCTAACCCATTTTCCTTTAACCCATGTATTATGAAATTATCTTAGGATCTTCAAATCATAAATCTAGATCCTAAACAATCACTTAATTCTTAATTAAGTTCAAGTCTTATGGGTTTAGGTTTACGAAATCTCATAACTAGTTTCTGATTTTATTATTTAAAATATTTTCAAATTATATTAAATCATATTCAATATATTATTTTAGATCTGATTTGTTTCATTATTTAGATCATGTCCTAGGATTTCAAATCTAGAATTTTGCAGAAAGTAAGTTCATAATTTAATTTCTATAAAATAAATATGTCATACATATACATTCTAGATTCAAAATAAAAATTATATATCAACATATGCAATAAGAGGATTAGATCTAAACATAAAACATATCATGTGGATCAGATCATAAACCATTTAAAATTAGATTTAAAATTTAAAAATAAATCATAAATTACTTTAGATCTCATCTAACATATTTATGACTTAAGTTTCTCGGATCAGCACATACTAGGACATCCATTCTACTGTAAGGGGTAAACCTTACAACAGGACAATCTATGGCAGTATGTGCAATCCTGATATTATTTAGATCTAATCCAAATAATCTAAAATAGATCTAGTATCTATTAAAATTTAAATTTAAATTAAAAAATTAAACCATAAATTTTCTTAGATCTAATCTAAATAATTCATGATTTTGATTTAGATCAGCACATACTAGGACAACCTTTTCATTTTAAGGGGTTAACCTTACAACAGGATAACCTTATGGCAGTATGTGTGATCTTTAATTAACTTTAATTTTTAAATTTAATCTAAAATATACATAAAAATATTATAATAGAACCTAGATGCTCTGATACCACTAATAGAAAATATGCAGGGTTTCATGCATAGATTTTAAAACTTTTTCGAAATATAGAGCAGCAAAAGACATAGATTAAACTATTTAATCTACAACATGCATGTAATCAAATTATAAAATCCTACATCAAGGATCTATAACATGTTATAATATAAATATAAATCTAAAATTAAATTAATCATGAGTGGTATTGATGACATCAAAACCTAGATCTAGAACAATTCTAGATCTAATCCTAGATCGCATCTAGATCACCAAGAGATCAGATCTCTTATCTTTGCATGAGTCGAGAACTCTATAGTTGAATCTATTCTTATCTTTAGAGTTGCACATGCATCCAGCCTCTACAGGTGATCCACATGAACCTACAACACAGATCGGAGGTTCATCGAATGAAGATCCATTCGAAGTGCTAGCTTCTCGTGGATCCCTCCTGATGGTTAATCAAATACATGTTCTTCAGATCTCTTGGACAATCCAAGAGATGAAGAACATGAGGAGAAATGAGGGAGGAATCCAACCCTTAGATCTCTCAAAAATCAATAATATATACATATGAAAAACCTTAGGAGAAGATAAATCTTCTCCTTCAGGACATCAACGGTTGATGTCCTAAAAACATCTCTTATGCTAGGTTCAGAGGAGACCTTCTCCTCCAGATTTCATTCTACTTTTATAGATGTCACACCCTCAATTTTTTCTCATAAAAATCTCACAAATAAAATGAAGAAGAAGATACTCAAAAAAAAATAAAGAGAAGATAATCTTCTCTTACCTTTGTGCCTTCATGACATCAACGATTGATGTCCAGATGAAGATCTTTTCTTTAAGGATCTTAGCACCATCTTTCCTCAAGCCCTTTCTCTCTCTCTCTCAAATTTTTATCATATAAAAATTATAAATAAAATAGGAAGAGAGAAACATAAAAAAAAATTATAAGAGAAGACAATCTTCTCTTACCTTGTCTCTTCAAGACATCAACCTTTGATGTCTTAATTGACGGCTCTTCTCCAAGAATCTTGGCACCAAAAATCCTCCACGTATTTTCCTCCTTCTTCTCTAATTTTTTATGATTTTTCTAAGATTTTTTACATCCTCTATGGTCAAAGAAAGAGGCATTCCCTTTACATTGCAAAACTAAGTCAAAACCTAGTCAAAGGAGGACTTCTATGGGGCGTCCAACTCTTGGATGCCCATCCCTTGATTTTTTGGTGTGTGAAATAGAAAACCAATGCCCTAAAGAAAGAGATAAAGGGTGGAAATAATATTGGAGGTGTGGGGAAAGTGGGCACACAAGAGGAGGGAAGAGTTTAGGTCAAAGAGGGTTCTTCCAAGAAGGAAACTAATCCTAACAACTTCCTGCTTTTGACCAAGTCAAAATTTATTCTAAATAATTTGATATGGGGCATGGAAAACCTTTTATTAGGCATGGGAAAATATAGAAAAAAAATTTGGAATTAAAATATGGTGTGGGCTTTCTTAGGCACAAGTGAAAGAGAGAGAGTCCCAATCCAACTAGGACTCCTCTTGTTTGACTAGATCAAAATTATTCTAAATCTAATTTAAATCTTATTTAAACTAGATTAAATAAAATCTAATTTAAATTTTATTTAAATTAGATTAAATAAAATCTAATTAAGAATGATCCTAGTCTAACTAGGAGCCTAATTAAATTAGATTAAATCAAGATTTAAATCTGATTTAAATCCTAAGTCAGTCAGGTGCACCCAAGTCCTTGTCAAATAAGAAATTATTCTTTCCTTGCAATTGGGTTATCCAATAAATTAATTAGACTTAATCTAATTAAATTTAAATTAATTTTAATTAAATCTAATTTAATTAGACTTATTCTCAGTCTGATTGCTCAATCAAATTAAGCTAATTAGCAATCCAATTGCTAATCGATCCTCCTGCAACACTTGCATTAGGTCAAACATCAATCGCATTTAATGTTTGACCTCAAAATGATTCTCAATCATCGATTAACCATCCGATCAGGTTGCAAGCTCTAATGTGTGTGACCCCATAGGTTTGAACCTAAGTTGGTAGCATAGGAATCAATTTCTGTACCAATCGAAGTTATCATCCAGCAATGGTTTTCGATGTCTGGATAGGTCGAATGTATGCAAAGCAATATTCTTAGAACCCTGGCCCATGGTTACTATATAATTCATCCCTATGACCAATAATACTTAAGACAACTTCGAGTATGCTGTCAAACACTCATACACGTCATCTCTATTATGTCTCAAAATTTTATAAATTTCGTGACACCTCATGAGGATTACCCAGGCCTAGGTTTTGCTAAATTAAAACACAGCAAGTCATTCTCTTTCTAAAGTTAATCAAGAGTGGTCAATCCCATCTTGACTCATACACTGACTCTACAAGTACTTGACTATACCCAAAAATCTTTCATCACCTATATTGGAAATACAGGCAGTTCAGCACCAAAGTACAGTGAGTTGCTCGCAAGTCACCATGGCGATCTCAGATCGAAGGGACACTTATACCCATTAGCCTTAGCTAGCTATTCTTGATAGTAGACTGCTACATTGATCACGTTCAGTGCAGATGTACTCCTACATCTCACCTAGATGCCATACTAGTATCTCCACACCATTTAGTTGCGAGAACAACCAACGCATATGGCATACAGTGACCTACAATCGATTAGTTATCATCCTTGTTAATAACTTATCATTTGATCGTGAATAATTTAAGAACCATCCGATAAATCCTTCTTTATCGATTGATTGTGGTTCTAAGAACTTCGTCATAATTTAGGAGTTCATTTAAGGAAGATAAAACTTTTACGATGAAACAGCTAAATTATTATTATTATTAGATAATTCATATACTAATTCCAATCATCTACTACTTAGATGATTGGCTTTAGGATATATTTTTTAATATATCTATGGTAGTAGTTCAAACAACCACTACAACAATCGCTGCCATAGAGCTACGACGATGGCTGCAGTAGAAGCGGTTAGAAAACCGCTGCCATAGCTTATGGCAGCGATTTTTTGGGCTACGACAGTGGTTACAAACTATTGTCGTAACCACTGCCATTTCCCTGTTCTATAGTAGTGACTATTTTAGTTTGATAAAGAAGAATTTATTATTTAGTTCTTAAATGTATTCACAACCAAATGACATGCTATTACTAGGATGATAGCTATATCAAGTGTATATCATTGTATGCCATATAGGTTAGTTGTCCTTATAACCGAGGAGTATGGAGACACTAGTATGGCATACAAGTGAAATGTAGGATTACATTTTACTGAATATGACCAACTATGGAGCACTTTGCTGTCAAGAGTAGCTTGTGAAGGATATGGGTATAAGTATCCCTCTGATCTGATATCATCATGGTGACTTACAAACAACTCACTATGCTTTGTTATTGGACTATCTGAATTACTAATTCAGTGATGAAAGATTTTTGGGCATAGTCGGTACTTATGGAGTTGGTTCATAAGTTAAGATGGGATTGACCACTCAAGTTGTTAGAGAGGATGGCTCGATGTGTTTCAATTTAATAAAATCTTGGCCAGGATAGTCCTTGTAAGGAGTTACAGGATTAATTAGGTTGAGACATAACTTTGGATGCACTTATCAAGAGTTGGCAGTTTTACTTTGAAGTCATTCTGAGCATCAAAGGTCAAAGGGATGAATTATACGGTAATCATATTTCATTAGGATTTTTAAATGTTGTTTAGTAATCATTCAGTCTATCTAGACATCGAGTACCATTGCTACATGGTCACTTCAATTAGTATAGAAATTTATTTCTATGCTGCCGACTTATATTCGAACCTATGGGGTTATACATAAAAAAAAATTCTATCTGATCAAGATGGCTGATCAAGAGTCCCACTGGATTGGGACTTTGTGATCAAGAGTCCCATTGGACTGGAACTCAATCATCACGAATCCCACCAAACTAGAATTCTATTATTATTGAAGGATTAATTAGCAATTAAATTATTGATTAGCTTCATTTGATTGAGCAATGTATTTTGGATCAAATCTAATTAAATTAGATTTAATTTGGTTTGACCCAATTAGGTTATAAGGTGACCTAATCGCTTAGGATATTTGATCCCTGATTTGATTAGGACTTGGACTTGATTAATTTTTAATTATATTAAAATTAATTAGGTAATTAATTGGATTAGGTATAATCTTCTAATTGAGTTTAAGCTAATTTGGTTTGGATGGAAACCAAATTGATCAAAATAGAGTCCAATTGGATTGGACTCATCCCATGCGCCTACCACCCATTTCCCACGTCACCTATCATCATGCAAATCAGAGTTTGCATGAAGAAATCCCATGCCTAAAGCTCTCCACTCACCCCTCCTCATCATCCAAGTTGTCAGGGTAAGGATTAAATCAAATTGAATTCAAACAAGATTTGAATTCAAGTGATAAGGCAAGATCTTATCATCCTATCTTTTCTCCTCTCTATTGCACCACTTTAAAAAGAGTTTTTCTTATGGGCGTGCATAAGCAAGATCTGAGATTCCACTAAGAGATATTCAAAGATGGTGTGTGCTTTTTGGGTGTGTGGATTTGGGGTGGGCTTCTACTTTGGCATGTGTGCTTAGAGGAAAATCGATTTCTTTTGTGTGAGACCTAGATTTGATGTAGGATTTCAGGTGAGGGAAAAATAAGAAAATAGTTCTCCTCTCTCTTATTCCACTACCACATCCTCCTCTTGCTCCATCTATAGATCTGGAAGAGACTGAAAGATCCAAAAAAGGAGTGAGATCAGCCATCCGGTGACCTTTGTGCAAGCTAGTACTCCCGGGGAGGTCGATCAGATTGAAACTTCGAGTGGATGATGTTAGATATGTGTGCCCTAGAAGCCAGATTGGCTGACACTTGTAATACACTTTTGAGGATAAAATTATAATTTTGATTATAAATAATAAAATAGGTTATTTTCTATCA
The DNA here is from genome assembly GCA_006176705.1 of Cocos nucifera. Classification (NCBI taxonomy): domain Eukaryota; kingdom Viridiplantae; phylum Streptophyta; class Magnoliopsida; order Arecales; family Arecaceae; genus Cocos; species Cocos nucifera. Next base: position 190,399 of record QRFJ01001495.1, read on the forward strand.
TAGTGTATATTTAAAAGTGTCTGTGATACATCCCTTAAGTTAATGGTAATGATAGTTTATATTTTCAAGAGTTGAAAATTTAAGACATGAATTTTCATTATTAACTTATAAAATGCTTTCGACCATAGGATCATCATGAAAATGGTGATTGATCTGAAAGGTTGGAGTACGATCACTTCTTTAGAATAGATGAGTCTTGAGTCTATAATATAGAAACATCAAAGCGAGAGTACAGATACTCATTAGAGAACGAGGGCACTGAGTGTGACCACTTTGAGCAGTCATGAGGAAGTCTACCTTCTCGTCAATGACTGGCTCGAAGCTGTAGTGGTGTGTTGGTTCTTTGACCTGAGGTGCATCGACAGTTCACCTTGAGGATGTTATAGTTTGACTACACCATAACTCAATCTCCTAGCCATTCAGAATACTGAGGTGTATGTTGGCTATAGCATGTTCATTATAGAAATTGGATTGCACCTATAAGGGGATCTATCTATCCTCGGTAGATGAGGAGCAGCCTTATGATGATCATGAGAATCAAGTTCATAAGTCCATGGCCATTGCAAAGTGAAATAATAGAAAGATTTTCTATTAGGATTTTCACATTCGACTTGAATCGAATGATTAATTCATATGATGAATATTAGGGTTTGACAAGATCAGCTTAACCCTAATCCGATCGGGGCTCAAGATAGAGGAACCTAATCACATAGATAACTACACCAAAAGGTTCGCTTTCAGTTCTAATGGGTTGCCACCATATGCTGCTAGGTGTCACTGGTAGATTTTGGGAGCAATTAGAATGATTTGGATGATTGATCATACTAGTTGTCTGAATCAGAAAAATTCTGATCCATCAGAAGGTATTTTGATGATGTTGATGATAGAGATCGTGACATATCCCATTATCATACGGAACTGAATCTAACTGGATCACACAAATAAGGGTTGGAATATGGATATAATCAATTAGACTAATCCAATTTAATTGATTTGAATAAGATTCAATTAGATTCAAGAAAATCATACTAGCACAAGATTGAGCCTAATGTTCTCCTTTAATAATCATTATAGCTTGTCTTGACTGAGCCAAATGTGTTTGGGCTCACTAAGGAACCTTTACTTGATCTGACTGGAGCTTGTCTAGATCAGAAAAGGGTTGTCTTAATTTATGAGATAAATTTGAGATAACACCTATCATTTTCGGTCACCTGCTAATTCCTATTTTCGAACATTGATCAAATGTTGACCTTAGATACTTAGACATCTGTCCATGTATCATATGCCTATAGGAGAGTACCTGGGGCCTTGTCCCCCTGCTAAATATAGATAGGAAGAGGGTGCATGCCTAGGGAGGCGTGCATCCCATGAGGATAAATGAGGAGTCCCATACAGATGGACTCTAGGGTTGCTTCAGGGATTAAAGTCTATAGCGTCAAGAACTCTTGTTTGACCCAGTCTTGGTGCCACCTTAGGAGGGTTTTAAGGGTCTCTTATCTAATTGGATCAGATGATGTCATCCCACCAATCAAATTTAAATCTGATTGCTTAAAGGATCATGATTGGTCGGGATGATGTGGCACTGCATGGCACAGCAGGGTCTATATAAATCCTATCTACGCCTTGATTTTAATACTTCTGCCTTTAGCCAATGCCACAAAGCCTCTTTCCCTCCTTCATGCCACCTTTTGGTCCTCTCTCTCCTCTCCATGCCCAAGGGGTTTTGGGCACGAGTAAGGTGCGATCCAAGCAAGTGAAAGGCACTAGGAAAGGAAGAAAGCAGCACTGCTGCAAGAGACAATGGCTGTTCTTCAAAAAGAAGTTTTGAAGACCTTCAAGATCAGATCTAGATCTGATTTTTGGAGGATTGATTAAGAAGAAGATCTCTAGATCTTGCTCGAGTGGATACCGATAAAGATCAAGCGCTTGCATGGCTACATTTAGAACCTCAAGCAAACATTGAGATCATCATAGGATAATTAGATTATCCAAAATAAAAGTATAATTAAATTAAATTTAATTTTTATTTTATTTTATTTTTATTATCAAATCAATAAGATCAAATTTGAGAAGTCTAAGATCTAATTAGGATCTTAGAAAAATTTTTTTTGAAATATCCCTCCTGATCCAATCAGATCTGAATGAACCTGATCCGAAAAATATATTTTTTCCTTCAACTAGTATTAGAGCCAGGCTCCATAATTTATTAGATCTAATTTTAATTTATTTTTAATTTGATAATTAGATGATTTCAAATATTATATTAGATATGATTAGATCTAAAATCAAAAAATTAAAAATTAAATAATCTTGATCTAAGATGTATGAGATGCATGACTAGACTAGGAATAGAATTATTCTATGTATAGTCTAGCATAATCATAATTTTAATTTAATTAATTATAATTTTTAGATCTATTTATTTATTATTTTTTAATATTATAAATATTATAATTAATATTTAAAAAATATAAAATAAATTTATTTAATTTATTCATATGAGATATGATAGATGCATGTTTAGACTAGTTGTAGAATAGTTCTATAAAATTATCTAAAATAAATTTTAATTTGATATGATCAAATTTAAATATTATTTTTTAGATATTTATGAGATAATTTAGATCTAAAAATATGCATGATATGATATATGAAATGTATGCAAAAGATGTTTTTAATTAGATCAATTTTTATATATGTGATATATGATGTAGATCTAACTAGTTTTGTAGATTTATCATGTTTTTTATTATGGCCCTCTTCTCCCATTCGATGGAGTGTTCTTATGGTGTGTAGGGGTGCTACGCATTCATTCTTAATCAAAAATTAAAAAAAGACTTATTTTCTATAAAATACTAGATCCTAAAATCCTAGGATTTTATATACATGTTTTGTTTATGAACCCTAAACTTAATTAAGAATTAAGATTATGAAATATATTAGATCTAAAATTAAGAATTTTTAGATCTAAGACATATTCATAAAATTGGATTCAGGCTTGGGTAGCTCAATTAGATCTAGCAGTTGATCAACCGAATTAAGAGTTGGTTAAGTGGGATCAAGAGTACTTAAATTGACCAACCTAATAGGATTAAGTCTGGGTTAAGATCGAATCATATGAGTGATCAATCAAGTTAAGACCTAATTAGGCTTAGTGGTTAGAGTATGGATTATAGGTTAATCCGATTGATTCTGTCTCAACAATTTGGTGTCTAGGAAAAGTTTTGCAGATACGATCGACTGATTTTTAATTGAGAGCTACTCGACTCGAATACGTTCTTGTTGAGTTAATGACATATCCCTTCCATCGGTCTCACTTACCTGGCCATATTTGTCGGCCCAATTCTGATCTAAGGGGGCTAACAATCCGAGCTGACCCATGCCATTAGGTTAGTCATAATAGTTATGGCTATGTCAAACCAAGTTTAAAGAGACCTAAATCAAATCTTCTTAAGAAAAGATTAAGTCTAAGGTCTTCCACCATTGTAGATGTGCGGGCTCTTTTCGGGGTTGATTATTCTCAACTGGTCATAGTGGTTCAGTTGCACCGAGAAGATGCAACCATGTCTATTAGGCATTGGATGCTATGGATGGGAGGATGGATTGGGCTTAATATTTTGAATATGATGAGAGACCCAATTAGAAATCCAACCTGTGCAAATGGTGGGTCTGACTTAACTAAGGAGTGGATCAATATTCCAGGAATGATGAGATTCATGAATTAGAGACCAAGTCTGTGTGCACCATGATTAAAGAATCATTGGATAAGAGTTGTTCACTCATTAGCTAACCCATCACCAATAACTATTAAGTGAGATGATGAGTCAGTTGGTGGGACTGCACCATCCACTAAAAATCAATAATCATAGAGATTTTCACATCTCTACAGAGGGAGTGTAGGGATCCGAAAAAATAGTAGGATCTAATTTGTTTAAAAATCAAATTCCTAAACAAATTGGTTAAGTATTAAATATAAAATTTAACTAGAAACTTTGACTCTCTACAGAAAAAGAAAAATATTTACATCCAACCCACTAGCCCGTATCTTGGACACCTATAGACTGATCAGACTCAATTACAAGGATTGGCTCCGGAACTTTAAAATTATTTTGGATTCTGAAAAGTTGACTCATGTATTGGACTAGGATCCTCCCATCTTGTTGAAAATATGCGCTCTTTCCACATGGATCGACATGGCCGTCGATGATTAGCCAAGCAATAGGAAGTACTTCTCAGAGATTTCTGTGGAAGCATGATCAAATAAATCAAAGAATAGAAAAGAAGAGAAGAAGAGATTTTTGAGAGAAAAGAGTTTTTATTCAGTATATTTTAGCACTCTTAAACCTTGACCTATTTCCAATATATATACTTTACAAAGGGTCAAGCCCAAGTTCATAGAAAAACTCTCCAAATCCAAACAACCCACGTACACAAAATAATAACCCACGAAAATTGAGCCGGCCCTATTTCAGACTGAGCCGGCTAACCTACGACTGGGTCGGCTCAGTCCCAGACTGAGTCGACCTAGTTGTGTACCGTGCCAACATCAGTCCCAGACTGAGTCGACCCAATTATGTACCATGCCAACAGCCTGAAAATGCTACTTTCTATCTAGATTTTTCTTTGAGACCTAGCCGACCCAGTCCTGGACTGAGCCAACCCAGTTCCTAACTGAGTCAGCTCAATCTCAGAGTGAGCCAACCTAGTTTCTGAACTTTACTATGGAGACTAATTCTTCTTTCGACTCACTCCAGTCTTCCCATGACCTATCTACTCATGTTTCCAAGACTTGGGAGTGCCACTTCTGGGCTCACATTCTCCACCTTGGTGCTTCCAAGTCCTTGTGAACTCATCTCTTCTCAATAGACCCATCCATTTCATACATCTTTGAAAGCTATCTCTGGAGAGTACCTTCATGAGTACATCAGACTGATTCTTCTTGGTATGGACCTTCATCAGTTCCACTTCACCTTCCTCCATCAGCTCTCTAATCCTATGGTATCTCATATCTATATGCTTTGTGCGTGCATGACAGACTGGGTTCTGTGCCAACTACAGAGCACTCTGACTATCACTGAATAGTGTAATCTTGCTCTGCCCCATCCCCAACTTATCAATCAGCCTCCTAAGCCAAAGGGCTTCCTTTGCAGCCTCCGTTATTCCAATGTACTCGGCCTCTATGGTAGACAAGACCATGATTGGATGAAGGATTGATCTCCAAAACACTGGTCCACCATATACGCAAAAGAGGTATCCAATATTAGACCTTCTTATATCAAGATCGTCAGCATAATTTGCATCAACAAATCCTTTCAGAGGACTTGAACCTTTACACATCTTCACAGATTATTCTCCAAATCCTTCCAGCTGTCCACCAAACACCAAACCATAATTTCTTGTTCCATGTAGATATCTTAATATCCATTTCAATGCTTTTCAGTGTTCCTTCCTAGGGTTAGCCATGTATCTACTAACCATGCTCATAGCATGTGCTATATCCAATCTATAGCACACCATAGTGTACATCACACTGCCTACAGCATTTGCATAAGAAACTCATTCTATGTACTCTCTCTCTTCTTCTGATTGGAGGCACTGTAACTTGGAGAGAGACATAAGGCTCAGCAATGGCATCTCTATAGGTTTGGCCTTCTCCATCCCAAACCTCTCCAGAACCTTCTGGACATATTTTTCTTATGACAAATGGAGCACTCCTTTGCACCTATCTCTGCAAATCTCCATTCCAAGAATTTTCTCAGCTAGACCTAAATCTTTCATCTTAAATTCAGATGATAATGCCCTTTTCAACCTTTTCACAACATCCATGCTTCTACTGGCTATGAGCATATCATCTACATATAATAACAGGTATAGGGCATCCTCCTCATCTACATCCTTGACGTAAACACAACAATCATGTTCACATCTGCTGAAACCTAGGCTCAAAACCAAGCTATCAAATCTTCGATATCACTAACGAGGGGATTGTTTCAAGCCATACAAAGACTTTCTAAGTAAACACACATTTTCTTTCTATCTCATCTTCATGAAACCATCTAGCTGCTTCATGTAGATTCTTTCCTCTAAAGTCCCATGAAAGAAGGCCGTCTTCACGTCCATCTATTTCAATTCCATGTTATGCTGTGCCACCAGTGACAACAAAACTCGAATAGATGTATAACGCACTATAGGAGAGAAAATTTTTGTGTAGTCAATTCCTTCCCTTTGTGAGTATCCCTTTGCTATCAGCCTTGCTTTGAATCTGACTCCATCTTGTTCTGAAGGTGCTTCTTTCTTTGTGAACACCCACTTTGAGCCAATTGGTCGAGCACCCTTTGAAAGATCCACCAGCTGCCATGTCTGATTCTTCTCAAGTAATTCCATCTCCTCCATCATGGCCTGCATCTATGAATCATGATCCTCACTCTTCATGGCCTTTGCATAATTCTCTGGATCTCCATTAGCAGTGATGAGCGCATAGAAGATAACCTCATCAATGTCATATTTGATCGATCTCCTAATAGTACGTTGGGGCTTATGCAAAGTCAGTCCCACTGGCACATCTCTACCTGATGTCTGTTGCTGCTCTTGCATAGCTATCTAAACTACCAACCCTCCATGCTGATTTTCAATCAGAGACAATACTTTTCTGCCCAACTCCACCTCAACAGAAATACTCCTGTAAAATGGATGTAACCTTATGCCATCATTCTCTAACTGGCCACCACTGTTCACCTTGTTTCTCCAGTTCCATCTATTCTAGACCTCCTCAAGATGCTCTTCTCATCAAAGATAATATCCTACTGATCACTAACTTTTGTCTTGAGAGTCTCATAGTAGGTACCCCTTGACTCCTTGTGGATACCCTATGAATGTCATCTTTTGAGATTTTGGGTCCAATTTGCTCCTCTCGATTGCCTCCACATGTGCATAGGCTGTGCAACCGAAGACTTTCAGATAGCCAAGCTCCACCTTCTTTCCACTCTAGACCTCTTCTATAATGCCTCCATTCAGCTTATAATGAGGGGACCTGTTCATAAGAAAATAAGAAAAGTTAGAGCATTCACCCAAAAAAGACTTTAAGAGTCATGTCAACAACCTCAAACTTCATGCCTTTTCGGTCAGTGTCTGATTCATCCTCTCCACGACACCATTTTGCTGGAGAGTCATCCTCACCATGTAATGGCATTTGATGCCATTTTTCTCATAGTACCTCCTGAACTCCAGGCTAGTATACTCTCCTTCATTGTTCGACCTCAGATACTTTATCTATCTTCCTGACTCCTTCTCTACTTTAGCTCTCCAACTCTAAACTAAGCAAATAACTCTGATTTTTCTATGATCAGATAAATCCACACCTTTCTTGAGAAATATTATCAATAAAAGTAACAAAGTATTTTGCCCTACCTCTAGCTAAATATGGAGCTAGTCCCCATACATCCGAGTGCACTAAATCCAGCACTCCCTCGCTATGCTTGATACTTCTAGCAAACTTCATCCTATGCTATTTGCCAAAGATGCACGGCTCATAAAGATCTGTGCCTCCTTCTTCAAGGATGGGATCATACTTTTTCTGCTTAGTTCTATGAGCCCATGGTCACCCATATGACCCATCCGATAGTGCCACAGTCGATATAAAATTTGCTCCTCCTGTGCCGCTGCTAGCACCTCTGCACTATCATTTACCATTGAGCATTCCATTCTATAAAGATTGTTGCTCAGTCTTCTATCTCTCATCACCACCAAAGCTTCCTTGAAAATTTTTAGACATCCACTCCCAACCTACTACTAAAAGCATAACTACTCTGCTCCTCCAAGTAGCCCAAAGAAAATCAAATTCTTTTTCAACTTCGATACATGCCTGACATTTGATAATGTACGAATGATCCCATCGTACATCCTCATCCTGATAGAGCCAATTCTAGCTACTTTGCATGGTGATCATCTCCAAGGCTAACACTTCCACCATCGGCCTTCTAGTAGATAGCAAACCACTTTCAATGAGAAGTATAATGGTGCGAGCATGTTGAATCTAATATCTACATAGTATCGCACTCTGTGGATCCATCTGATATAAACTAATAGGTCTTCTTCACTGCTCATAGAAGTTATATTATCTCTCTTGCTAGCCTTCCCTTTCTCTAATCTCAAAAGGAGATAATCTCTCCTCAGGTGTCTAGGCTGATGACATTTATAACATTTCAATGTCATCTTTTCTCTAATCATGAGACTTTGACTCATCCTTGGATTTTCTCTTATCTTCTCCTTTGATCTTTTCTATCTTTCATTCACAGTCAAGATCTCACACTTAGGGTCTTCCTTGCAGATCTTCTCCCTTTGCTCATTTGATCTGAGCACACCAATATCTCTTCATAATTTAGGATCTCCTTCCCATAAACTAAAGTTATTATGAGACCATCATTTGAACCTGGGAGAGAACATAATAGCAGCAATGCCCGATCCTCCTCGTCGAACTTCACATCCAAACTCATCACCTCAAATACACCTGATTGAACTTTTGGATATGTGCAACAAGATCTCTGCCTTCAGACATTCTCGGACTATACAGCTGCTTCTTCAACTACAGCTTGTTCGTCATGTTTTCTCCATGTATTGTTCTCCGAACTCTCTCAGAGTCCCTTTGCGTAGTCTCTGTGCAAATCTTGGGCAAAACCTGATCGATCAAGCACATCCAGATTGTGCTAAAAATAATTTTCTCCAACTCTTCCTAATCCTCAATCCTGATCTTTTCTAGCCTTTCTTTATCAAAGACCTTGTAGATCCCTACTGAACCAACAAGTCCTTTACTCTTTGCTGCCATAGATAAAGTTTCCCTTATCGTCGAACTTTCTCAAAATCCATATTGAATCCACTTGATTCCATCACTTCAAACAAGTCAAGAACAGATCCCTAACACCCTTCACAATCGCACACCAGTAAAACTATCCTTCAAAGAAGATCTAACTAGTCCTAAATCCTCTTTTCGAACTTTTGTACACCGTTCCTCCATGTAAACAATCTCCACCACAATCTAGAGACAACCATGAAGTAAACTATAAGTTTTAGGAATAAAACCTGGTGCAACTGATCTTGGATATAGTAAACCTTAGGTGTCTTTCTTTCTTCCATGCAACACTACTCTGATAACCAAATATTGAAAATATGCACTCTTCCTACATGGATCGACGTGGCCATCGGTGATTAGCCAAGCAATAAGAAAGTACTTCTCAAAGATTTCTTAGAAACACAATCAAATAAATCAAGGAAGAGAGAAGAAGAGAAAGAGATTTTTAAGAAAAAAGAGCTTTTATTCAGTATATTACAAGCACTCTTAAACCTTGACCTATTTTCAGTATAATATACTTTACAAAGGGTCAAGTCCAAGCTCATAGAAAAACTCTCCAAATCTAAACAATCCATATATACAAAATAATAACCCATAAAAATTGAGTTTGGTCCAGTTTTAGACTGAGCCAGCAAACCTACGATTGGGTGTCGGCTCAGTCCTAGACTAAGCTGACCCAGTTGTGTACCATGCCAATAATCCAAAAATATTATTTTCTATCTGAATTTTCCTTTGAAATCTAGCCGACCCAGTCCTAGACTGAGCCAACCCAATTTCTAACTGAGCCGGCTCAGTTTCAGAGTGAGTCGCCTAATTTTTAAACTTTACTATTAAGACTAATTTTTTTTTTGGCTCGCTTCCATCTTTCCATGACCTATCTTCTCATATTTCTAAGACTTGGGAGTACCACTTCTGAGCTCACACACCTTACCTGCTCGTCCATCTGTTGAATAGAGAGCATCTCTTGATTAGTGGATGATGAAGATAATAAGGTCAGATACTATATGTTGGGCTCGATGTCTGATGAGCTTCAGTGCCAACATGAAGATATCAAGACTTTCCGCTAAATATTGGCTCACCTGTAAGAGTTATTTGGTGAACAGAGTCGTGCAGTCAAATATTTGATCACTAAATGACTGTTTTAAGGCTAAAATATGTGATGGGCAGTCAGTCCAAGATCATTGTCTGATGATGATTAAGAACTTGAAAAAACTTGAGAAGCTTGGAGTGGAAGTTAGATCAAGATCTGCAGAATGATATAATTCTACAATCCTTGACTAATGTATATGTGCAATTCATTATGAACTACCATATGCATAAACTTAAGAATACTCTAGCCGAGCTTATAAATATGTTGGTTACTGCTGAGCTTTCTTTAAAAGGTTCTAAATGCTCAGTACTTACTGATAAATAGAATGGACTTCTTTTAAAAGAAAGTCTTTTGAAAAAGAAGAAGATCTGTGAAAAAGCAGAAGGTGAAAGGTTAAAAGAAAAGAAAGGTAGAGCTAAAGAAGAAGGCCGCTGACAAAGAAAAGTATTTCATTATAATACTGATGGCCATTAAAAATGAAAACTGCCCTACATACCTGGCCATTCTGAAGAATAAGAAGGAGATAGGTCTTTCTGGAGGTATGCTCGTTACTAAATCTAACCTTATGATTTCTTCTGCATCTAGTTGGATGCTTGATTCTGGTTCTAGTGCTCATTTGTGCACTTCCATGTAGGATCTTAAGCATAGCATGAGGCTGAGGAATGGTGAGATGATCCTACAAATCAAAAATGAAGCAAAAATTGTTGCTATGGCTGTGGAAACCTATCCTCTTTGACTACCGTCCGACTTAGATTTAGTACTTTAGGATTGTTATTATGTGCTGCTGCAAGCGAAAATTTGATTTCTATTTCATGTTTAGCATAAGAAGGCTATGTAATTAGTTTTTTTAAGGACCATTGTAATATTCTTTATGAAAGAAATAAAATTGCAAATGGTTTTCTTATTAACGATCTCTACCAGTTACATATTGATGTATCTATCTTTAATATCGAGCAAAATGTGAATGCCTAGGATCAAAATGACCCAGGGATAGTCCAAACGATAGGTATCTATGGCACCAAAGGCTAGGTCATATAGTAGAAGATAAGGTTAACAAATTGGAGAAAATTGGGATATTGAGTCCGTTGACTTTTGAGTCATATCCAATTGTGAATCATGTTCTCATGGCAAAATGACTAAGCTTCCTTTTGTAGGACATAAAAAAAAGGCCATGGATCTACTTATCCTAGTACATACTGATGTGTGTAGCCTATTTGATGTGCTGGCTAGAGGCAACTTTATCTACTTCATAATCTTTACTGATGAATTTTCTCGGTATGGGTATGTGTATCTTATGAGACACAAGTTGAAGCCTTTGAAAAAGTTGTAGGAATTGGGTATCCTATTTGGCTATAGCATGTTCAGTGTAGGAATTGTGTGCACCAATAAGGGGATCTATCTATCTCGGTAGATGAGAAGTAGCCCTATGATAATATGAGATTGAGTCCTTAATCACCATGGCTATGGCTCATGAAGATGATAGAAAGAGTTTCTATTAGGGTTTCATATTAGACTCAAATCGGAATGATTAATTCATATGACGGATATTGGGTTTAATGAGTTTACCTTAATCAAATCCGTTCGGAGCTCAAGATAGAAGAAACCAATCACACAGGTAACTCCACTGAGAGGTTTGCTTTCAGTTCTGATGGGTTGCCACCATATAACTGCTAAGTATTACTAACAGATTTTAGGAGCAATTAGAATGATTTGATGATCAATCATTCTACACTACTATAAAAAAGGGCTACGTAGTGGTTTGTAATCGCTATCGTAGCATAAAAATTACTGTCATAGGCTATGACAGTGATTTTCTAACTGCTGCCACTGCAGCCATCGCTGTAACTCTATGACAGTGATTATGTTAGAACCGCTGCCATCGATTATCTATTGCAGCGATTTATAAAACGCTGCAATAGATCGACCTATAGCAGCGATTATGTAACCGCTGCATAGGTAATCTATAGCAGCAGTTTTTTAACCACTACCATAGGTCTAGTATAGCGGTTGGCACCAGACCTATGGCAGGATTGGCATGGATATGGTAGTGGTAATAAAACCGCTGCCATAGACTTTAATAATTAAAAAATAAAATTTTTATTTTTTTATATATTTTACCTAATAAATATAGATATATAACATAAGAAAAATATAATAAATATAAAATTATTCTGAAATGCTAAAATTTTATTATCAAAAAAAATTTATTATAATATTTTTTTAAAAAAATAAAATATATTAAAAGTTCTTAAATCTGCATCATCATCGTCATCGTCGTCATTGGGAGCCAAGCGGAGCTGGAGCTAGAGCCGGAGCCGGAGTTGGAGCTAGAGCTGGAGCGAAGTTGGAGCTAAAGCTGAAATGTTGGCCAACATATCCTCAAAGCTCATGACTCTAAAACACGCACTAAGCATCGACATCATGTCTCCTACGATGTCCTCCAGATGAGATGCGCACTCCTCAGCCCGATCTGCCCGCATCATTGCATGATCTGCCCGTGCTAATGTCTCCTCAAGCTCCTCCCGACTAACGACACTGGAAGTCTGTGAGGAATGCTCACCTCGGACCAGTAGCTTATCGACGTATGTCCGGCCTGCATCGGATCCTCCTAGATTGCTCAGGCCCCAAGATCTGAGACAGATGTCATGGAGTTCAGAGTATCCGGGCACTCGCAGAGCACATTTAACTGATCCTATAATTATAATTGAAATAAAATTTTATAAGAAATACTATAATACTAATCATATATACTAATATATTTAATACTTATAAAAATACGTTCGATCGTGGCGTTCATCGGCTTGCCCACTTGTCCATGCGGCTGAATCGAAAGATCTCGCTACGGTTGGGCATCACTCCATCCTCTCATCAACTATAACAAAGAATAAATTTATCAGAAAGATGATAAAAAATATGAATTTAATTTATCTAGTAGGATTTAGAAATTAATTATCTCTCTATGCACATGACTGGCCATAGACTCGTGCCTAGATGTGATATACTCCTGGCTGCATGGTTCTTCCGTTCTGATGGAAGGTAGCCTCAACAAAGTATTCAAATAAATAATAAATATTTAAAAAATATTTAAATAAAATTTTAAGTGTATTAAAAATTAAAGTTAGGAATTTACTCGAACTCCTGGTCCTTCAATGTCTAACCATCCTCTCCCACTGACTCAGAGGACAGTCCTGTATCCAAGAAACAAGCTCCTTCCGGATGTGCTCATCGGTACTTGAGCCATCCTTTATGGAGCTTATCTTATACCCTTGGTAAATTCTTCGATCTTCTTCAAGTCGACATCTCGAGTCCTCTCGTGACGAAAAAATCGTACCTCCTCTATATAAATTTATCAAAAATCAGTTTACAAAATTATTCTAATCAAACATATATAGTGTAAACATATAAAATGCATTAATATAACTAAGAATGTGCATACTTATCCATATCTCCTCCCATATTCGATTTCTGATGGTAGCATCCATCAAACGCCAGTCTTTGGGCTCTATGGGAATGATGTTCCGACCACCTCACAAGCACTCCAAAAAAGGAATGCATCTTCCTGCAGTCTCCCCTACGACATTCCCTCCGCATCAATACTGCAACCATCACCTGATGCTAGCAGTTCCAACATGTGCAACGTGTGGAACTGTGAAATGCCGACTGGATGATGCACTACAATGCAAATACATTATGAAAATATATAAGTGTACAAAATATATAAAAATAAAGTTATGCTAATTATAATAAAAACGTACACTCAGATGCCTACGATGGTAGAGGCTCAGCTTCGTTGGGACTATGATGCCCGTCGG
>QRFJ01001495.1:204170-354708 GCA_006176705.1 Cocos nucifera
TCGAGCACCCTTTGAAAGATCCACCAGCTGCCATGTCTGATTCTTCTCAAGTAATTCCATCTCCTCCATCATGGCCTGCATCTATGAATCATGATCCTCACTCTTCATGGCCTTTGCATAATTCTCTGGATCTCCATTAGCAGTGATGAGCGCATAGAAGATAACCTCATCAATGTCATATTTGATCGATCTCCTAATAGTACGTTGGGGCTTATGCAAAGTCAGTCCCACTGGCACATCTCTACCTGATGTCTGTTGCTGCTCTTGCATAGCTATCTAAACTACCAACCCTCCATGCTGATTTTCAATCAGAGACAATACTTTTCTGCCCAACTCCACCTCAACAGAAATACTCCTGTAAATGGATGTAACCTATATGCCATCATTCTCTAACTGGCCACCACTGTTCACCTTTGTTTCTCCAGTTCCATCTATTCTAGACCTCCTCAAGATGCTCTTCTCATCAAAGATAATATCCCTACTGATCACTAACTTTTGTGCTTGAGAGTCTCATAGTAGGTACCCCTTGACTCCTTGTGGATACCCTATGAATGTCATCTTTTGAGATTTTGGGTCCAATTTGCTCCTCTCGATTGCCTCCACATGTGCATAGGCTGTGCAACCGAAGACTTTCAGATAGCCAAGCTCCACCTTCTTTCCACTCTAGACCTCTTCTATAATGCCTCCATTCAGCTTATAATGAGGGGACCTGTTCATAAGAAAATAAGAAAAAGTTAGAGCATCACCCAAAAAAGACTTTAAGAGTCATGTCAACAACCTCAAACTTCATGCCTTTTCGGTCAGTGTCTGATTCATCCTCTCCACGACACCATTTTGCTGGAGAGTCATCCTCACCATGTAATGGCATTTGATGCCATTTTTCTCATAGTACCTCCTGAACTCCAGGCTAGTATACTCTCCTTCATTGTTCGACCTCAGATACTTTATCTATCTTCCTGACTCCTTCTCTACTTTAGCTCTCCAAGCTCTAAACTAAGCAAATAACTCTGATTTTTCTATGATCAGATAAATCCACACCTTTCTTGAGAAATTATCAATAAAAGTAACAAAGTATTTTGCCCTACCTCTAGCTAATATAGGAGCTAGTCCCCATACATCCGAGTGCACTAAATCCAGCACTCCCTCGCTATGCTTGATACTTCTAGCAAACTTCATCCTATGCTATTTGCCAAAGATGCACGGCTCATAAAGATCTGTGTCCTCCTTCTTCAAGGATGGGATCATACCTTTTCTGCTTAGTTCTATGAGCCCATGGTCACCCATATGACCCATCCGATAGTGCCACAGTCGATATAAAATTTGCTCCTCCTGTGCCGCTGCTAGCACCTCTGCACTATCATTTACCATTGAGCATTCCATTCTATAAAGATTGTTGCTCAGTCTTCTATCTCTCATCACCACCAAAGCTTCCTTGAAAATTTTTAGACATCCACTCCCAACCTGACTACTAAAAGCATAACTCTGCTCCTCCAAGTAGCCCAAAGAAATCAAATTCTTTTTCAACTTCGATACATGCCTGACATTTGATAATGTACGAATGATCCCATCGTACATCCTCATCCTGATAGAGCCAATTCTAGCTACTTTGCATGGGTGATCATCTCCAAGGCTAACACTTCCACCATCGGCCTTCTAGTAGATAGCAAACCACTTTCAATGAGAAGTATAATGGTGCGAGCATGTTGAATCTAATATCTACATAGTATCGCACTCTGTGGATCCATCTGATATAACTAATAGGTCTTCTTCACTGCTCATAGAAGTTATATTATCTCTCTTGCTAGCCTTCCCTTTCTCTAATCTCAAAAGGAGATAATCTCTCCTCAGGTGTCTAGGCTGATGACATTTATAACATTTCAATGTCATCTTTCTCTAATCATGAGACTTTGACTCATCCTTGGATTTTTCTCTTATCTTCTCCTTTGATCTTTTCTATCTTTCATTCACAGTCAAGATCTCACACTTAGGGTCTTCCTTGCAGATCTTCTCCCTTTGCTCATTTGATCTGAGCACACCAATAATCTCTTCATAATTTAGGATCTCCTTCCCATAAACTAAAGTTATTATGAGACCATCATTTGAACCTGGGAGAGAACATAATAGCAGCAATGCCCGATCCTCCTCGTCGAACTTCACATCCAAACTCATCACCTCAAAATACACCTGATTGAACTTTTGGATATGTGCAACAAGATCTCTGCCTTCAGACATTCTCGGACTATACAGCTGCTTCTTCAACTACAGCTTGTTCGTCATGTTTTCTCCATGTATATGTTCTCCGAACTCTCTCAGAGTCCCTTTGCCGTAGTCTCTGTGCAAATCTTGGGCAAAACCTGATCGATCAAGCACATCCAGATTGTGCTAAAAATAATTTTCTCCAACTCTTCCTAATCCTCAATCCTGATCTTTTCTAGCCTTTCTTTTATCAAGACCTTGTAGATCCTCTACTGAACCAACAAGTCCTTTACTCTTTGCTGCCATAGGATAAAGTTTCCCTTATCGTCGAACTTCTCAAAATCCATATTGAATCCACTTGATTCCATCACTTCAAACAAGTCAAGAACAGATCCCTAACACCCTTCACAATCGCACACCAGTAAAACTATCCTTCAAAGAAGATCTAACTAGTCCTAAATCCTCTTTTCGAACTTTTGTATCACCGTTCCTCCATGTAAACAATCTCCACCACAATCTAGAGACAACCATGAAGTAAACTATAAGTTTTTAGAATAAAACCTGGTGCAACTGATCTTGGATATAGTAAACCTTAGGTGTCTTTCTTTCTTCCATGCAACACTACTCTGATACCAAATATTGAAAATATGCACTCTTCCTACATGGATCGACGTGGCCATCGGTGATTAGCCAAGCAATAAGAAAGTACTTCTCAAAGATTTCTGTAGAAACACAATCAAATAAATCAAGGAATAGAGAAGAAGAGAAGAAGAGATTTTTAAGAAAAAAGAGCTTTTATTCAGTATATTACAGCACTCTTAAACCTTGACCTATTTTCAGTATATATACTTTACAAAGGGTCAAGTCCAAGCTCATAGAAAAACTCTCCAAATCTAAACAATCCATGTATACAAAATAATAACCCATAAAAATTGAGTTGGTCCAGTTTTAGACTGAGCCAGCAAACCTACGATTGGGTCGGCTCAGTCCTAGACTAAGCTGACCCAGTTGTGTACCATGCCAATAATCCAAAAATATTATTTTCTATCTGAATTTTCCTTTGAAATCTAGCCGACCCAGTCCTAGACTGAGCCAACCCAATTTCTAACTGAGCCGGCTCAGTTTCAGAGTGAGTCGGCCTAATTTTTAAACTTTACTATTAAGACTAATTTTTTTTTTGGCTCGCTTCCATCTTTCCATGACCTATCTTCTCATATTTCTAAGACTTGGGAGTACCACTTCTGAGCTCACACACCTTACCTGCTCGTCCATCTGTTGAATAGAGAGCATCTCTTGATTAGTGGATGGATGAAGATAATAAGGTCAGATACTATATGTTGGGCTCGATGTCTGATGAGCTTCAGTGCCAACATGAAGATATCAAGACTTTCCGCTAAATATTGGCTCACCTGTAAGAGTTATTTGGTGAACAGAGTCGTGCAGTCAAATATTTGATCACTAAATGACTGTTTAAGGCTAAAATATGTGATGGGCAGTCAGTCCAAGATCATTGTCTGATGATGATTAAGAACTTGAAAAAACTTGAGAAGCTTGGAGTGAAGTTAGATCAAGATCTGCAGAATGATATAATTCTACAATCCTTGACTAATGTATATGTGCAATTCATTATGAACTACCATATGCATAAACTTAAGAATACTCTAGCCGAGCTTATAAATATGTTGGTTACTGCTGAGCTTTCTTTAAAAGGTTCTAAATGCTCAGTACTTGCTATAGAATGGACTTCTTTTAAAAGAAAGTCTTTTGAAAAGAAGAAGAAGTCTGTGAAAAAGCAGAAGGTGAAAGGTTAAAAGAAAAGAAAGGTAGAGCTAAAGAAGAAGGCCGCTGACAAAGAAAAGTATTTTCATTATAATACTGATGGCCATTAAAAATGAAACTGCCCTACATACCTGGCCATTCTGAAGAATAAGAAGGAGATAGGTCTTTCTGGAGGTATGCTCGTTACTAAATCTAACCTTATGATTTCTTCTGCATCTAGTTGGATGCTTGATTCTGGTTCTAGTGCTCATTTGTGCACTTCCATGTAGGATCTTAAGCATAGCATGAGGCTGAGGAATGGTGAGATGATCCTACATATCAAAAATGAAGCAAAAATTGTTGCTATGGCTGTGGAAACCTATCCTCTTTGACTACCGTCCGACTTAGATTTAGTACTTTAGGATTGTTATTATGTGCCTGCTGCAAGCAGAAATTTGATTTCTATTTCATGTTTAGCATAAGAAGGCTATGTAATTAGTTTTTTTAAGGACCATTGTAATATTCTTTATGAAAGAAATAAAATTGCAAATGGTTTTCTTATTAACGATCTCTACCAGTTACATATTGATGTATCTATCTTTAATATCGAGCAAAATGTGAATGCCATAGGATCAAAATGACCCAGGGATAGTCCAAACGATAGGTATCTATGGCACCAAAGGCTAGGTCATATAGTAGAAGATAAGGTTAACAAATTGGAGAAAATTGGGATATTGAGTCCGTTGACTTTTGAGTCATATCCAATTTGTGAATCATGTCTTCATGGCAAAATGACTAAGCTTCCTTTTGTAGGACATAAAAAAAAGGCCATGGATCTACTTATCCTAGTACATACTGATGTGTGTAGCCTATTTGATGTGCTGGCTAGAGGCAACTTTATCTACTTCATAATCTTTACTGATGATTTATCTCGGTATGGGTATGTGTATCTTATGAGACACAAGTCTGAAGCCTTTGAAAAGTTGTAGGAATTGGGTATCCTATTTGGCTATAGCATGTTCAGTGTAGGAATTGGATTGCACCAATAAGGGGATCTATCTATCTCGGTAGATGAGAAGTAGCCCTATGATAATCATGAGATTGAGTCCTTAATCCCATGGCTATGGCTGCATGAAGATGATAGAAAGAGTTTCTATTAGGGTTTCATATTAGACTCAAATCGAATGATTAATTCATATGACGGATATTGGGTTTAATGAGTTTACCTTAATCCAAATCCTGTCGGAGCTCAAGATAGAAGAAACCAATCACACAGGTAACTCCACTGAGAGGTTTGCTTTCAGTTCTGATGGGTTGCCACCATATACTGCTAAGTATTACTAACAGATTTTAGGAGCAATTAGAATGATTTTGATGATCAATCATTCTACACTACTATAAAAAAGGGCTACGGTAGTGGTTTGTAATCGCTATCGTAGCATAAAAAATTACTGTCATAGGCTATGACAGTGATTTTCTAACTGCTGCCACTGCAGCCATCGCTGTAACTCTATGACAGTGATTATTAGAACCGCTGCCATCGATTATCTATTGCAGCGATTTATAAACCGCTGCAATAGATCGACCTATAGCAGCGATTATGTAACCGCTGCCATAGGTAATCTATAGCAGCAGTTTTTTAACCACTACCATAGGTCTAGTATAGCGGTTGGCACCAGACCTATGGCAGTGATTGGCATGGATATGGTAGTGGTAATAAAACCGCTGCCATAGATCTTAAATAATTAAAAAAATAAAATTTTTATTTTTTTATATATTTTACCTAATAAATATAGATATATAACATAAGAAAATATAATAAATATAAAAATTATTCTGAAATGCTAAAATTTTATTATCAAAAAAAATTTATTATAATATTTTTTTAAAAAAATAAAATATATTAAAAGTCTCTTAAATCTGCATCATCATCGTCATCGTCGTCATTGGGAGCCAAAGCCGGAGCTGGAGCTAGAGCCGGAGCCGGAGTTGGAGCTAGAGCTGGAGCCGAAGTTGGAGCTAAAGCTGAAATGTTGGCCAACATATCCTCAAAGCTCATGACTCTAAAACACGCACTAAGCATCGACATCATGTCTCTCACGATGTCCTCCAGATGAGATGCGCACTCCTCAGCCCGATCTGCCCGCATCATTGCATGATCTGCCCGTGCTAATGTCTCCTCAAGCTCCTCCCGACTAACGACACTGGAAGTCTGTGAGGAGATGCTCACCTCGGACCAGTAGCTTATCGACGTATGTCCGGGCCTGCATCGGATCCTCCTAGATTGCTCAGGCCCCAAGATCTGAGACAGATGGTCATGGAGTTCAGAGGTATCCGGGCACTCGCGAGCACATTTAACTGATCCTATAATTATAAATTGAAATAAAATTTTATAAGAAATACTATAATACTAATCATATATACTAATATATTTAATACTTATAAAAATACGTTCGATCGTGGCGTTCATCGGCTTGCCCATCTTGTCCATGCGGCTGAATCGAAAGATCTCGCTACGGTTGGGCATCACTCCATCTCTCATCAACTATAACAAAGAATAAATTTATCAGAAAGATGATAAAAAATATGAATTTAATTTATCTAGTAGGATTTAGAATTAATTATCTCTCTATGCACATGACTGGCCATAGACTCGTGGCCTAGACTGTGCATATACTCCTGGGCTGCATGGTTCTCCCGGTTCTGATGGAAGGTAGCTCAACAAGTATTCAAATAAATAATAAATATTTAAAAAATATTTAAATAAAATTTTAAGTGTATTAAAAAATTTAAAAGTTAGGAATTTTACCTCGAACTCCTGGGTCCTTCAATGTCTAACCATCCTCTCCCACTGACTCAGAGGACAGTCCTGTATCCAAGAAACAAGCTCCTCCGGAGTGTCTCATCGGTACTTGAGCCATCCTTTATGGAGCTTAATCTTATAACCTTGGTATAATTCTTCGATCTTCTTCAGTCAGACATCTCGAGTCCTCTCGTGATCGAAAAAATCGTACCTCCTCTATATAAATTTATCAAAAATCAGTTACAAAATTATTCTAATCAAACATATATAGTGTAAACATATAAAATGCATTAATATAACTAAGATGTGCATACTTATCCATATCTCCTCCCATATTCGATTTCTGATGGTAGCATCCATCAAACGCCAGTCTTTGGGCTCTATGGGAATGATGTCCGACCACCTCACAAGCACTCCAAAAAAGGAATGCATCTTCCATGCAGTCTCCCCTACCGACATTCCCTCCGCATCATACTGCACCATCACCTGATGCTAGCAGTTCCACACATGTGCCATACGTGTGGAACTGTGAAATGCCCGACTGGATGATGCACCTACAATGCAAATACATTATGCAAATATATAAGTGTACAAATACTATATAAAAAATAAAGTTATGCTAATATAATAAAAACGTACACTCAGATGCCTACGATGGTAGAGGCTCAGCTGTCGGTGGACTAGATGCCGTCGGTGGAGTAGATACCGTTGGTGGACTAGATGTCGATGGTGAAGATTCCTAAGCAGTCGATGCTGAGGTGGATGGAGTATGCTCTAACTGTTCCTCGAATGCAGAACTACGCGTAACCCATCGAGTGGCAGGGGTGAAAGCTGGATGGCATTTCGATGCTATTGTGATTGTGACCTGCAACGTTAATGAACATTAATCAATATAACATCATAACATATCAAATTCTATTCACTCAGAAGCTGAGCCAGCTCCATGCCTAAGACGGTCGGCTCTGTGCCTGAGACATCTGACTAGGGTCCTCCCCCAGTCGGCTTGATCATGGCCCGAGCTGGCTCAATTGCGTATCCGAGTCGGCTCGGCTATGTACCATCCCCTTGATCACTCCCTCTCTCCCTCTCTCACTCCCTCTCTCCCTCTCTCAATCTCTCTCATCGATGACAGACGGCAGTGAGGCTGAACCCCTCCCTCCCAGCTTTTCCATCTCTCGATCTTTCTCTCTCCCTCTCTTAATCTCCCTCATCCAGCGAGGCCAGACCCCATCCCTCCCTCTCTCACTCTCTCGATCTCCCTCATCAGGCAAGGCCGGACCCATCCCTCCCAGTGATGCCGACGAGGTCGGACCCCCTCCCTCCCTCTCTCGCTCTCTCGATCTCCCACTCTCCCTCTCTCGATCTCCCTCGTCGGAGAGGTCGGACCCTCTCCTTTCCAATGATGGTGGCAAGGCTAGACCCCCTCCCTCCTAATGATGATAGCAAGGCTAGATCCCTCCCTTCCTCTCTCAAGTACAAACCCATCGGATATTCAGATTCGGATTTAGTACTAGTAATTAAAATTGGGTCTAGATCTGAATATCCAAATTTTGATCCGAACTCAATCCATTGATAGATCTAGTCTACAGCCATTGACATAGCACGATCCAAGGCTACCACCACGACATGGTCCAAAAACTACAACATGTAGATAATTATAATATTTATAATAAATATTTATAATATTTATTATAAATATTTTATAAATTATTATAAATATATATGATTAATAAATAATACTATAAAATTAAAAAAAATTATACCTATGGCTATAGAGAGTGGATCACATCGAAAGCTCTGAGGGTCACCGACGATGATGCTAGAGGAGGACGACGGCACTAGAGGTAACCTGTGAAATAAAAGCATAAGATAGTGAGATAGAGAAGAAGAGAAAAAGAGAAAAAAGAGAGAGAGAGCAAGGGCGACCGGATGGGGGGCCAGGGGAGGGGGCACAGTGATAGGAGGTCGAAGGAGGCTTCGCACTCGATCGAGGAAGGGTTAGAATGGTGGTGGTTTTCGTGGGGCCGAAGGAGGGTCGGATGGGGTTTGTCGGAGGGGAGGTTCGCTGGGGATCGGGGAGGGTCGATGGAGGGGCGGGATGGGGTGGGGTTTCATGGGGGGTTGAGCGAGGGTGCAGGGGGTTCGCTGGAGGGGGATTTCGTGGGGGGCCGAGGAAGGGTCGGATGGAGGGTGGGGGTCGGGTGGGGGGTGGTGGGTGGCGGGAGGGGTGGTCGAGGTTGGGGGGGTCGAAGAGGGAGGGTCGGATGGAGGGGTGGGGGGGCAGGGTGGGGCGGGGTGGGGGGGAGGGGCCCGGGGATGGGTGGGCTGGAGAGGGAGGGGGAAGGAGGGGAGCACCAGCCGAGGGAAAGGAGGGGCGACGCGTCGGGGGGAGGAGGTCGATGTCGGTCGGGGGGGCAGGAGGGTCGACGCTGACCGTGGAGGGAGGAGGGGCGACATCGATCGGGGGAGAGGAAGGGTGACGAGGGGTGACACTGATCGGAGGGGAGGAGGGGCGACGTCGATCGGGGGTGGAGGAGCCTCACCGACGACGAAGAGGAGGGGGAGAGAGAGAGATCGAGCGTGCATGGAAGGGAAGAAAAAATTGAAAAATTTCTAACCTAACCTACGACAGCGATTATCGAACCGCTACCATAGATCTACAATAGTGGTTATCCAAAACTACTATAATAGATCTACGGTAGCAGTTCTATAACCGCTGCCGTAGATCTATAGCAGCGATTTTTGATAACTGCTGCCATAAATAGAAAATAATTTTTTATCATTTTTTTTCTAAATATTATATAATTTTAATATTTAATGTCCATCTTTACCATTCATTATCTAAATAATTATCATTATAGTATCGTCACAAAAGGTTGCCTCGATCTGATGGTCCTAGCTTCATTGATCATAAAAGTTTGATTTCAATGATCATAAATGATGATGCAATGATCTGATAGATGAAGATCTTCGATGGATCCAAAAATTTGCAATGATGATCTTTATGATGTTTGTAGCATACTATCAATGTTTCACTTCAATCGGACATCGTTAGCATGGTCAATTTAGTACGAAATAATTTTGACCGTTAAATTAGAAACAAACGATCAAAGGATTAAATGATATTCGATTATGAGATAATTTTTTAGTTAAATGATCTTTATTATAATTTTAAATATTTTTATGGTGATGATAGTAAAATTTAAATTATTTTCATATAAACTATTCATGTTAAGCAGATATTGCAAAAGCACGAGCATAACAACTAGTTAAGTTTTAGAATAATTATCAAGAGACGTATAGTTTTAGATCATTCTTCATCTCACGAGTTGAATTCTATAATTACCACCATAAAAAAATAATTAAAGTAGTAGCCAAGATCTTTTATAAAAAAAAATTATGTCATAATCGAACACTATTTGGTCCTCTGATCAATCATTTATTATTTAACAATCGAAACTAATCTGTACTAAATTGACCAAGATAATAATATCTGATTGAAGTGAAACTTTGATAGTATGCTACAAATATCATCAAGATCATCGTTGTAGATTTTCAAATCCATCAAAGGTCTCCATCTATGAGATCATCGCATCATCACTCATGATCGTTGAAATCAAATTTTTTTGATCGACGAAGCTAGGGCCATCGGATCGAGGCGATCTTTTGCGATGATACTTTAGTTATAATTATTTAGATAATGAATGATGAAGATGGGCATTAAATATTAAAATTATATAATATTTAAAATATATATATATGGCAGTGGTTATAATTAATCGTTGCTATAAATCAGATTATAGCAGCGGTTACTACTAACCGCTGCTATACGTCCGACTATGATAGTGGTTTTTTGTAACCACTGCTATAGATTCGACCTACGGTAGCTATTTTCTATAACCGCTGCTATATGTTGGACCTATAGCAGTGGTTATAAAAACCGCTGCCATAGGTCCGACCTATGGCAGCAGGTAACAAAAATCACTACTGTAGGATCTATGGTAGCAATTTCGAAAACTACTATCATAGTAAGCGCTGTCATAGGCCATTTTTGTAGTAGTGCTAATTGTATGAATCAGAAAAGTTCTGATCCATCGAAAGGTGTTTCGATGATATCGATGATGGAGATCGTAACATATCTCATTACCATATAAAATTGAATCTAACTAGAAAATATAAACAAGGCTTTGGGTCTGGATGTCATCAATTAAGCTAACCTAGTTTGATTGATTTGGATTATATTCAATTAGGTTCAAGATAATCATGCTAGCATATGATTGAGCCTGACTTTCTTTTCTTGAAATCTTTTTGATTCATCACAATCAAGTCAAATGTGATTTGACACATTCTTGTATTTTGAATAAATTTATTTTCATCTAACTAGAACAAGTCCATATCAGATTAATTGTAGAAATTAAATCCATTCATAGTTAAATTGGACTAGGGTCAAAAGTTGACCTGTTTGAGAGAATTGAGGCTCACCTGATTAGATGCTTCTAGAAACTTCTCTAGAAATCATTTTGATCTTATTTTTTGATATATGGTAGAGAATGAAATATACATTAGGTATACCAAATTTTGTGATTTTTGAGGGTGTCTAAATTGAGTTATGATAGATATTGATTCAGATTAAACTCTTGAGGGAAGAGTCCTAAGTGCAGTGGACTCTTCTTTATCTACTCATGCCGCCACCTTCTAGATAGATTTTTGGCATCAAAATTAGATGAGATTTGGAGATTTTCATGGAGATCAGGTCCAAGAGTCCCAATGGTAAGAAAAAAGAAGATTTTTGTCAAAGAGGGACTCTAACTTGGCGTTATACTTTTGTATAAGAACCCTTGCGCCAAGGCTCTTCATGTAGAAATATTTTTCATATCCAAAGACTGATGTTCTAGGTATCCCACACCCCCTCTATCCTCTTGCTCCCTCTCTTCTACATGCCTAAAAGGTTAGGCACAAATCTGAGAAGAAGATCCAATCAAATTTGTGAAGAGTTCAGCATCTACGCAATGGTGTTCGTGAGACGAACACGCTACCTTCAGAAATTTTTTGAAGGACTTCCAGATTAGATTCAGATCTGATCTTTGAAAAAAAGATTTATGAGGAGAAGACGTCCAGATCCTTCCTAAGTAGATATGGGTAGAGGCCAAGCATGTGCATGGCTCCTTCCAGAACCTCAGGAAATATCAAGATTATTGTAGGATAAGCAGGATTACCCAAACAAGATATGAAATTAAATTTAATTTAATTTTTATTTTAATTTTTAATATCAAATCATCATGATCAGATCTAAGAACTCTTAGATCTAATTAGATTATTTAATTTTTTTTTAAAAAAAATTCATCTCAAATCTGATCATATCTACACGATCCTACGGCGGAAAATAAGATTTTTCCTTCAACTAGTATCAGAGCCAGGTTAGCAGTTCTTTAGATCTACCTTAGATCTAATTTTATTTTTATTTATGATCTGATATTAAAAAATTTTAGATGTCATATCAAATGTGATTAGATCTAAATTCAAAAAATTAAAAGTTAAATAATTTAGATTCAATATGTATGAGATGCATGACTAGACTAGGTATAGAATAGTTCTATATGTAGTCTAGTATGATCATGTATTTATTTTGATTAAATATAATTTTAAATTTATTTAATTTTTATTTTTTTAATATTATAATTATTGTAATTAGATCTAAAAATAAAAAATAAAATTTTTAATTTTTGATTTATTCATATGAGATATGAAAGATGCATGCTTAAACTAGTCATAGAATAGTTCTATAAGATGTCTAGAATAGTTTTATTTTTGATATAATCAAATTTAAAATTTTATTTTTAGATTTAATATATGATATTTTAGATCTGAAAGTATGCATATTGATGATACATGAGATGTATGCAAGACATGTATTAGTTAGATCTTTTCATATGTGATATATGATCTAACTAGTTTTGTAGTAAAAAAATATATTTTTGATTAAGGAGTTTTCCATGGTTGTTCGATCATAAGAACAAAGTAGGGTTTAAAGATTCTCTTCTTTCATTCGATGGAATATTCTTATGGCATGTAAGGGTGCTGTACGTTCGTACTTAATCAGAAATTAGAACTTATTTTTCTGCAAAATCCTAGATCTTGAATTCCTAAAATTTTTATTACATATTTTATTCATGAATCCAAAACTTAATTAAGAATTAAGATTATAAAATTAATTAGATCAAAAAATCATAAATTTTTAGATCTAAGATATATTCATAAAATTGGGTTTGAGCTTGAATAGCTCAATTAGGTCTAGCGGTTGATCAAACTAAATCAAGAGTTGGTTAGGTGGGATCAAAGAAAACTTAGATTTGACGCATCTAATAGGATTAAGTCTAGGTCAAGATCGAATCACATTGAGATATGACTTGATCAAGTCAAGACCTAATTTGGCTCCATGGTTCGAGCCTGGATTGTAAGCTAACATAATTGGTTCTGATTCGACAATTTGGTGTCTAAGGTAAGTTTGGCAGATACGATCAACTGATTTTTAATTGAAAGCTACTCGATCTGAATGCATTCTTATCAAGTTAATGGCATATCCCTTCAATCGATCTCACTTATCTTTTCATTTGTATCGATCCAGTTCTGATTTGAGGTGGCTAACAATTCGAGCCAACCCATGCCACTAGGTTAGTCATTATTTTTATGACTAAGTTAAGTCAAGTTTAAAGAAACCTAAATTAAATTTTCCTAAGAAAATGTTAAGTCTAAGGTCTTCCACCATTATAGATGTGTGGGCCCTTCCCTAGGTTGATTGTTCTCGGCTGGATACAGTGCTTCAATTGCACCAGATTGATGCAACCATATCTATTAGGCATTGGATGCTATAGGTTGGAGGATGGATTAGGCTCAATATTTTGGATGCGGTGAGGAACCCAATAAAAAATTCAATCTATGCAAATGATGGGTCTGACTTAACTAAGGAGTGGATCAATATTCCAAACATAGTGAAATTCAAAAATTAGAGATCAGGTTAGGGTGCACCATGATTAGAGAATCATTGGACAAATGTTGTCCACTCATCGATTGACCCATCACCAATAACTATTAGATAAGGTGGTGAGTCAGTTGGTGGGACCGCACCACCCACTAGAAATCAATAATCAAGAAAATTTTTGCACCTCTACCAAGAAAGTGTAGGGATTCGAGTAAATAGTAAGAGCTTAATTTATTTAAAAATAAAATTTCTAAATAAATTGGTTAAGTCTAGTTATAAAATCTAACTAGAAACTTTGACTCTCTATAGAAAAATATTTATATCCAACCCACTAGCATGCATCCTGGACACCCATAGACTGACCAGACCCAACTACAAAGAGTGGCTCCAAAACTTCAAAATTATTTTGGGTTCCAAGAAATTAACTCATGTGTTGGAATAGGATCCTCTCACCTTACCAGCCTGTCCATCCATTGATCAGAGAGCATCTCTCGAGAAGTGGATGGATGAAGATAACAAAGTTAGGTATTACATGTTGGACTTGATATCTGATGAGCTCCAGCACCAACATGAAGACATTAAGACTAGCCACCAAATGTTGGCTCACCTGCAAGAGTTGTTTGGTGAACAAAGTGGCGAGCCAAATATCAAGTCACTAAAAGATTGTTTAAGGCTCAAATGCGTGATGGACAGTCGGTCCAAGATCATTATTTGATGATGATCAAGAACTTAGAAGAGCTTGAGAAGCTCAGTGTCGAGTTAGATCAGAATCTGTAGACTGATATAATTCTATAGTCCTTGACTGATGCCTATGGGCAGTTCATCATGAACTACCATATGCATAAACTTCAAAATACCTTGGTTGAGCTCAGGAATATGTTGGTTACTGCTTAGCTTTCTATGAAAGGTTCTAAAGGCTTAATACTTACTGTGGAGCGGACTTCTTCCAAGAAAAAGTTTTTTGAAAAGAAGAAGTCCGTGAAGAAGCAAACGATGGATGGTGGGAAGAAGAAGAAGGCAGAGCTGAAGAAGAAGACCGCTGACAAAGAAAAATATTTTCATTGCAATACTGATGGCCATTGGAAGCGAAACTATCCTCTTTACCTAGCCAGCCCGAAGAACAAGAAGTAGGAAGGTCCTTCTAGAGGTATGCTCGTTATCGAATCTAATCTTATGATTTCTTCTATATCAAGTTGGGTGCTTGACTCTGGTTCTAGTGCTCACTTATGCATTTCTATGTAGGATCTTGAGGATAGCGAAGATTGAGGGATGGTGAGATAATCCTACATATCAAAAATAGAGCAAGAGTTGCTGCTGTAGCTATGGGATCCTACCCTCTACGATTACCATCAGGATTAGATTTAATTTTTAGGATCTATTTTTATGTGTCTGCAGCAAGCAGAAATTTGATTTCTATTTCATGTTTAGCATAAGAAGGCTATGTAATTAGTTTTCTTAAGGACCATTGTAATATTCTTTATGAAAAAAATAAAATTGCAAGTGGTTTTCTTATAAATGGTCTCTATCAGTTACATATTGATATTTCTATTTTTAATATCAAGCAAAATGTGAATGCCATAGGATGAAAGCGACCTAGGGATAGTCTAAATGATAGATATCATTGGCATCTTAGGCTAGGTCATATAGC
Source organism: Cocos nucifera (assembly GCA_006176705.1). Taxonomy (NCBI): domain Eukaryota; kingdom Viridiplantae; phylum Streptophyta; class Magnoliopsida; order Arecales; family Arecaceae; genus Cocos; species Cocos nucifera. Next base: position 219,555 of record QRFJ01001495.1, read on the forward strand.
TGAAGATAGGATTAATAAATTAAAAAAATATAGGCTATTGAGTGCGTTGACTTTCGAGTCATATCCGATTTATGAATCATGCCTTCATGGCAAAATGACCAAACTTTCTTTTATGGGACATGGGGAAAGGGCCACAGACCTACTTGCCCTAGTACATACTGATGTATGCAGCCCATTTGATGTGCCAGTCAGAGATAATTACATCTACTTCATCATCTTTATCGATGATTTATCTCGGTATGGGTATGTGTATTTGATATGACATAAGTCTGAAGCTTTTGAAAAGTTTAAAAAATTCAAACTCAAAGTAGAAAAACAAATAGAAAAATCTATTAAAATTCTTCGATCAAATCGAGGAGGCAAAAATTTTAATTAAAAATTTTTAGACTATCTTAAGGATAATGGTATAGTTTCTCAATGGACTCCACCTGAAATATCTCAACTCAATGGAATTTCAGAATGAAGAAATCGGATCCTATTAGATATGGTTCGATCCATGATGAGCTTCACAAACCTTTCTGAGTTTTTTTGAGGACATAGTTTGTTGACCGCTATATATCTACTGAATAGGATTTCATCTAAAATCATTCCTACCACACTGTATGAGACATGGAATGATAAGAAACCAAGTCTAAGTCATCTCAGAATTTGAGATTGTTCGACCCATGTTAAGAGATAATAGATGGATAAATTAGGGTCTAGGTCTTTTAGAGCTTGATTTATTGGATATCCTAAAGAGTTATTAGGATATTTTTTCAATCTCCCAGAAGATCACAATGTGATTGTAAGTCGACAAGCCATCTTTCTTGAAAAATAGTTTATTCAAGATGATGGCATCAAAAGATAGATTAGGCTCGAGGAGAAAGTCTTCTAAGAGCCACGAGCCAAGGAATCTATTGAACCTAATTAGATTGAGCCAGTCCAGTCACTACCTCATCCATCTCATAGATCAGAAAGAATTTTCTGTCCCTCTGAAAGGTACTTAGGTACTATTTCAGAGGACGTAGAGAAAATGTTCCTCATAGAAAAAGAGGTTCATGGTGATGATCCCAAAACCTATGATGAGATGATATCAGATATTGACTCCGAGAAATGGTTAGAGACAATGAAGTCAGAGATTGACTCAACGTGCTCGAACCAAGTCTGGACCTTGGTAGATCCACTTGAAGGTATAGTACCTATTGGATGTAAATGGATCTTCAAGAGAAAGATAGGTACTGATGGGAATGTAGAGATATTCAAAATAAGGCTCGTAGTGAAAGGGTATAGTCAGCGCGAAGGCATTGACTATCAGGATACTTTTTTATTAGTAGCCATGCTTAAATCCTTCCGCATATTGCTTGCTGTTGTAGCCAATTTTGATTATGAAATATGGCAAATGGACATAAAAATGGCATTCTTAAATAGATATCTTGAGGAAGATATCTATATGGAACAGCTGCTGGGTTTCACATCCAATGATACCGATCACAAGGTCTGCAAGCTACAAAGGTTCATATATAGACTTAAAAAAGCATCTCGGAGCTAGAATGCTCATTTCAATGATATGATCAAATCGTTTGGATTTATCAAGAATGAGGAGGAGCCTTGTATTTTCAAAAAGGTCAGTGGGAGTGCTATTATGTTTCTCATACTGTACATGGATGATATCCTCCTAATTGAAAATGATATTCCCATGTTGACCATAGTCAAAATATGCTTGTCTAAAAAATTCTCCATGAAAGACCTAGGAGAGGCATCCTTTATTCTAAGAATTAAGGTCTAAAGAGATAGATCAAATAGGATGCTGGGTCTCTCACGGAAGATGTACATAGAGGAGGTGCTAAAGAGGTTTAGCATGGAAAACTCCAAGAGGGGATTGGTGTCCTTCAGACATGGCATTCATCTCTCCAAGAAGATGTGTCCCAACACACCTGAGGAGATTGAATGCATGAGCAAGATCCCTTATGCTTCAGCAATAGGGAGCCTCATGTATGCCATGCTATGTACACGACCTAATATTACTCATGTTATGAGTGTCATGAGCAGGTATCAGTTGAATCCAGACAAAGAGCACTGAACTTCTGTGAAATATATCCTTAAGTACTTGAGAAGGACTAAGGATATGTTTCTAGTCTTTTGTAATGGAGAACCCCAAGCCTAAGGGTATACATACTAGGATTTTATGTCTGATATAGATAATTGAAAGTCAACATCTAGAAGTCTGTTTATTTATAATGATGGTGTTGTTAGCTGAAAAAGTTCTAAGCAGATGGTGATAGCAGATTCCACTATGGAAGTAGAGTATATTGCTATGTCAGAAGCTACAAAGAAGGTATTCTGGTATAAAAAGTTTACCATAGAGCTCGGAGTGATGCCATTAGTAGCCATCCCTCTATATTGCGACAACAATGGTGCCATAGTCCTAGCTAAGGAGCCAAGGCCTCACCAGAAATCCAAGCACATCGAGCGGTGATACCACCTCATCCACAATTACCTCGAGAAGGGATACGTTAAGGTTAAGAGAGTAGACACTGCAGATAATGGAGCTAACCCACTGATAAAGCCATTGAGCCAGCAGAAGATCGAAGCCCACCTTAAGAAGATGGGACTTAGATTTGCAGCCAATTAGCTTTAGATCAAGTAAGATTTGTTAGATGTGTGCCCTAGAAGCCAGATTGGCTATCACTTGTAATACACTTCTAAGGACAATTTTATAATTTTGACTATAAATTAATAAATGGGTTATTTTTTTATCATAGTGTATATTTAAAAGTGTCTGTGATACATTCTTTGAGTTAATGGTAGTGACAATTCATATTTTCAAGAGTTGAAAATTTAAGACATGAATTTTCATAATTAACTCATAAACTGCTTCCGACCATAGGATCATCATGAGGATGGTGATCGATCGAAAAGATTGGTGTACGATCGCTTTCTTAGGATAGATGTGTCTTGAGTCTACGATATGGAGATATCAAAGTAAGAGTATAGGTATTTGTTAAAGAATGAGGGCACTAAGCGTGACCACCTCTAGTTATCATTATGAAGTCTATCTTTTCGTCGATGACTGACTCGATGCTGCAGTAGTGTGTATGGTTCTTTGACTTGAGGTGCATCAGTAGTTCATCTTGAGGGTGTTATAGTTTGACTATACCATAACTCAATCTCTTAGCCATTCGAAATCCTGAGGTGTATGTTGGCTATAGCATGTTTATTGTAAGAATTGGATTGCACCAATAAGGAGATCTATCTACCTCAGTAGATGAGGAGTAGCCCTATGATAATCATAAGATTGAGTCCTTAAGCCCATGGCCATGGTAGAGTGAAGATGATAGAAAGAGTTTCTATTAGAATTTCACATTGGACTCGAATCAAATGATTAATTCATATGATGGACATTGGGTTTGATGAGTTCACCTTAACCCTAATACTATCGAAGCTCAAGATAGAAGAACTCAATCACACAGGTAACTACATCAAGAGGTTCGCTTTCAATTCTGATGGGTTGCCACCATATACAGCTAGGTGTCACTGGTGGATTTTGGGAGCAATTAGAATGATTTTGATGATCAATCATTTGAATTGAATAAATCAGAAAAGTTCTAGTCCATCCGAAGGTGTTTCGATGATATCGATGATAAAGATCGTGATATATCTCATTACCATATAAAATTGAACCTAACTTGGTCACACGAATAAGAGTTTGGATCTGGATGTCATCAATTGAGCTAATCCAGTTTGATTGATTTGGATTAGATCCAATCAGGTTTAAGGTAATCGTGCTAGCATACGATTGAGCCTGACTTTATTCTTCTGAAATCTTTCTGATTCATCGTAACCAAGTAAAATTTGATTTAAATCATTCTTATATTTTGAATAAATTTATTTTCATTTAACTAAAATAAGTCTAGGTCAGATTAATTATAGAAATTAAATTCATTCATAGTCAAATTGGACTAGGGTCAAAAGTTAACCTATTTGAGAAAATTGAGGGTCACCTGATCAGATGCTTTTAGAAAATTCTATAGAAATCATTTTGATTTGACTTTTGGATAGATAGAGCATGAATTACATATTGGGTGTACCAAATTTTATGATTTTTAGAGGTGTCTAGATTGAGTTATGATAGAATTTATTCGGATCAAACTCTTAAGGGAAGAGTCCTAGGCGCAGTGGACTCTTCCTTATCTACTCATGCCACCACCTTCTAGATTGATTTTTGGCATCAAAATTAGATGAGATTTGGTGATTTTTGTGGAGATCAGGTCCAAGAGTCCCAATGCTCAAAAAAAAGAGGATTTTTATCAAAGAGGGACTCTAACTTGATGCTATGCTTTTGCATAAGAACCCTTACACCAAGGCTCTTCATGTAGAAATATTTCTCATACCCAAAAGCTACTGTTCTAGATATACCACACCCTCGCTATCCTCTCTCTCCCTCTCTTCTACATGCCTAAAAAGGTAGGCATAAATCTGAGAAGAAGATCCAATCAAATTTGTGAAGAGTTCAGCATCTATGCAACGGTGTTCGTGAGACGGGCATGCTGCCTTCAGAAATTTTTTAAAGGACTTTCAGATCATATTCAAATATGATCTTTGGAGGAAAGATTTATGAGGAGAAGATGTCTAGATCTTTTCTAAGTAGATACCGATAGAGGCAAGACGTGTGCATGGCTCCTTCCAAAACCTCAAGAAATATCAGGATCATCACAGGATAATCAGATTATCCAAACAAGATATGAAATTAAATCTAATTTAATTTTTATTTTAATTTTTAATATCAAATCACCATGATTAGATTTGAGAACTCTTAGATTTGATTGGATCATTTAAAATTTTTTTAAAAAAAATTCATCTCAGATTGGATCAGATCAGCACGATCCAACGATGGAAAATAGGGTTTTTCCTTCATGGACACCTTGTGCGACTACGAGCAACTAGGAAGTCTCTTAAATCCACATTCTTAATTGCAGTGATCAACTACCCCCACTCCAGTAAGAGATCTTATCTCAGTAGATAAGATCTAATCACATGGTATGCCTATCGTAGATGTGATCTACATAGTCTATTGATATGATCAATTGCTTTCTAAAATCAGATCATGAAGGGGAAAAATCCTGTTTTCTCAGCATAGGATCATTCAGATCTGATTGGATCTGAAGAAATATTTTAAATTTTTTTTCTTATGATCCTAATCAAATCTGAGACATCTCGAATCTGATCCAAAAGATCTGATATTATATAATAAAAATAAAATTAAATCTAATTTAATTTCATACTTTATTTTGGGTAATCAGATTATCCTATGATAATACTGAATGATCCTGAGATTCTGGAAGGAGCCACGCATGCACCTAGCCTCTACCGATGCCCACTCAGGCAGGATCTGGAGGTCTTCTCCTTCTGAATCACCTCTTCAAAAATCAAATCTGGATCTGATCTTGAAGTTGTTCAAAACTTCTTTTGAAGAAGCAACAGTCGTCTCTTTCAACAATGCTGCCTTCTTCCTGATCTAGGCGCCTTTCTTCCTTGGATGGCACTTGAACCTGTGCCCAACTCCTTGGGCATGGAGAGGGGAGAAAAAGGATCAGATGGGGCATGGAAAGGAGAGAGAGGCAGCCTTGGGGCATGAAAATATGCAAGAGTTCTTAACCCTAGGCACAGATAGAAATTAAATAGACCCTACTGTGGCATATAATGCCACATCATTCGGGTCAATCAGAGGCCTTCATTCTATCTGATCTAAATCTAATTGGTAGGATGATGTCTTCTGATCCAACCAGATGAGAGTTTCTAAAAAATCCACATAGGTGGCACCAAGATTGGGTAAAGCAAAATTCTTTGGCGCCTAGGTATTTAAAACCATGTAGAAATCTTGGAGTCCCATCTATATGGGATTCCATCCCTTATCTATATGGGGCGCATGCCTAGGGTGGCGTGCATCATCTCTCTTGCCTATTTTAGTAGGGGCACCCTCTCTCTTGTCTCTTTTAGTAGGGGGACAAGCGCCCCTGGTGCTCTCCTATATGCGCATGACACATGACCCTATGTCCAAGTGTCCAGGGTCAACTGTTTACCTATGTCCAAAAACAGGAATTAGCAACTGATAGGAATTGGTAGGTATTGTCTTAAATCTATCTAATAAATTAAGACAATCCTTTTCTAATCTAGACAAGCTCCAATTAGACTAAGATAAGGTTCCTGAGTGAGTCCAAATAAATTTGGCTAAGCTGAGATGAACCAAAATAATTACAAAAGGAGAATGTTAGGCTTAATTATGTGCTAGCACGATTTTCTTGAACCTAATTGGATCTAATTCAAATCAATTAAACTATGTTAGTCCAATTGATAACATTCAGATCCAAACTCTTGTTTGTTTGAACTAATTTGGTTCAGTTTCATATGGTAATGAGATATGTCACGATCTCTATCATCGACATCATCGAAACGCCTTTCAATGGACCAAAACTTTTTTGATGCATACAATTAGAATGATCGATCATCTCAATCATTCTAATTGCTTTCAAAATCCATCAGTGACACCTAGCAGTATATGGTGGCAACCCATCAGAATCAAAAGCAAACCTCTTAGTGCAGCTACCTGTGTGATTGGGTTCTTCTATCTTAAACCCCGATAGGATTAGGGTTAAGGTAAACTCGTCAAACCCAATATCCATCATATAAATTAATCATTCGATTCAAGTCCAATGTGAAATTCTAATAGAAACTCTTTCTATCATCTTCACTCTACCATGGCCATGGGCTTAAGGACTCAATCTCATGATTATCATAGGGCTACTCCTCATCTACTGAGGTAGATAGATCCCCTATTGGTGTAATCCAATTCCTACAATGAACATGCTATGGCCAACATACATCTTAGAATTTCAAATGGCTAAAAAATCGAGTTATGGTGTAGTCAAACTATAACACCCTCAAGGTGAATTATCGATGCACCTTAGGTTAAAGAACCAGACACACCACTACAGCATTGAGTCAGTCATCGACAAGAAGATAGACTTCCTTATGACTGCTCGAGGTGGTCATGCTCAGTATCCTCATCCTCTAACGAGTACCTATACTTTCGCTCTGGTGTCTCCACACTGTAGACTCAAGATACATCTATCCTAAAAAAGTGATCATATACCAACCTTCTGGATCGATCACCATCCTCGTGATGATCCTACGGTCAGAAGCTATTTTTGAGTTAATTATGAAAATTCATGTCTTAAATTTTCAACTCTTGAAAATATGAATTATCATTACCATTAACTCAAACAATATGTCACAGGCACTTTAAATACACACTATGATAGAAAATAACTCTTTAATTAATTTATAATCAAAATTATAAAATTATTCTTAGAAGTGTATTACAAGTGTTTAGCCAATCTGGCTTCTAGGGCACATATCTAACAAACTCCCACTTGACCTAAAGCCAATTGGATACAAATTTAAGTTCCATCTTCTCAAGATGGGCTTTGATCTTCTACTGGCTCAATGGCTTTGTCAACGGATCAGCCGCATTATTTATAGTGTTGACTCTCTTAACCTCAACGTATCCCTTCTCGAGGTAATCACGGATGAGGTGGTATCACCGCTCGATGTGCTTAGATTTCTAGTGAGACCTTGGCTCCTTAGCTAGGACTAAGGTGCCATTATTATCGTAGTACAAAGAGACGACATCTGATGGCATCACTTCAAGCTCTATGGTGAACTTCTTGTACCAGAATGCCTTCTTTGTAGCCTCCGATGTAGCGATATACTCTGCTTCCATGGTGGAGTCTACTATCACCATCTGTTTGAAACTCTTCTAACTGACAACTCCATCATTACAAATAAATAGACATTCAAATGTCAACTTTCGATCATCTATGTAGCGATATACTCTGCTTCCATGGTGGAGTCTACTATCACCATCTGTTTGAAACTCTTCTAACTGACAACTCCATCATTACAAATAAATAGACATTCAAATGTCAACTTTCGATCATCTATGTCAGACATAAAATTCGAGTCTGTATATCTCTGGACCTAGAGTTCTCCATTACTAAAGACTAGAAACATATCCTTAGTCCTTTTTAAGTACTTAAGGATACATTTCACAGAAGTCCAGTGCTCTTTTCCTGGATTTGATCGATACCTACTCATGACACTCACATCATGGGCAATATCAAGTCGTGTACATAGCATGGCATATATAAGTCTCCCTATTGCTGAAGCATAAGAAATCTTGCTCATGCATTCAATCTCCTCAGGTGTGCTAGGGCACATCTTCTTGGAGAGATGAATGCTATGTCTGAAGGGTACTAAACCTCTCTTAAGTTTTCCATGCTAAACCTCTTTAGCACCTCCTCTATGTACATGTTCTGTGAGAGACCCAGCATCCTATTCGGTCTATCCCTATAGACCTTAATTTTCAAAATAAAGAATGCCTCTCCTAGATCTTTCATAAAGAACTCCTTAGACAACCATATTTTGATAGAAGTCAACATGAAAATATCGTTCTCAATTAGGAGGATGTCATCCACGTACAGTACAAGGAAGATAACAGTGCTCCCACTGATCTTTTTGAAAATATAGGGCTCCTCATTTTTGATGAATCCAAATAATTTGCTTACATCATCAAAATGAGCATTTTAGCTTCGAAATGCTTGCTTAAGTCCATATATGGAACTTTGCAGCTTGCATACCTTATGATCATTATCACTGGATGTGAAATCTAGCGGTTGTTTCATATAGATATCTTCCTTAAGATATTCATTTAAGAATGTCGTTTTCACATCCATCTATCATATTTCATAATCAAAATAGGCTGCAATAGCAAGCAATGTGCGGAAGAATTTGAGCATGGATATTGGCGAAAAAGTATCCTAATAGTCAATGCCTTCATGCTGACTATACCCTTTCGCTACGAGCCTTGCTTTGAATGTCTCTACATTTTCATCGGCACCTATCTTTCTCTTGAAGATTCATTTACACCCAATAGGTACTATACCTTCAGGTGGATCTACCAAGATCCAGAATTGGCTCAAATACATTGAGTCAATCTCTGACTTCATTATCTCTAACCATTTTTCGGAATCGATATCTGATATCACCTCATCATAAGTTTTTGAATCATCACCATGAACCATATTTTCTATGAGGAATATTTTCTCTACATCTTCTGATATAATACCTAAGTACCTTTTAGAAGGATAAAAAATTCTACTCGATCTACGAGGTGGAGGAGGTAGCGTCTGGGTTGGCTCAATCTGATTGGATTCCATAGGTTCCTTAGCTCGTTTCTCATCAAAGACTTTCTCCTTGAGTCTAATCTATCTTTCGATATCATCATCTAAAATAAACTATTTTTCAAGAAAGATGGTATGCCGACTCATAATTACATTATTATCTTTCGAAAGATAGAAATAATATCCCAATGACTCTTTAGAATATCCTATAAATCAAGCTCTAAAGAACCTAAACTCTAATTTGTCTGCCTATTATCTCTTAACATAGGCCGGACAATACCAAATTCTGAGATGACTCAGACTTGATTTCCTACCATGTCATATCTCATACGGTATGGTAGGAATGGTTTTAGAGAAAACCCTATTCAGTAAATATATAGCAGCCATCAGACTATGTCCCCAAAGAAACTCAGGAAGGTCCATAAAACTCATCATGGATCAGACCATATCTAATAGGGTCCAATTTTTTCATTCTGAAATTCTATTGAATTGAGGCATTCTAGGTGGAGTCCATTAAGAGACTATGACATTATTCTTAAGATAGTCTAGAAATTTTTGACTAAGGTATTCGCCTCCTTGATCTGATTAAAGAATCTTAATAAATTTTTTTGTTTGCTTTTCTACTTCGAGTCTGAATTTCTTAAACTTTTCAAAAGCTTCATACTTGTGTTACATCAAACACATACCCATATCGAGATAAATCATCGAAAAAGATGATGAAGTAGACATAATTATCCCTGACCGGTACATCAAATGGGCCACATACATTAGTATGTACTAGGGCAAGTTGGCTTGTGGTCCTTTCCCCATATCCTACAAAAGAAAGCTTGGTCATTTTGCTATGAAGGTATGATTCACAAATCGGATATGACTCGAAAGTCAACGGACTCAATAGCCCGGATTTTTCTAATTTGTTAACCCTATCTTCAGCAATATGACCTAGCCTAAGATGCCAAAGATATCTATCATTTAGACTATCCCTAGGTCGCTTTGATCCTATGGCATTCACATTTTGCTCGATATTAAAAATAAAAATATCAATATGTAACTGGTAGAGCCATTTATAAGAAAATCACTTGCAATTTTATTTTTTTCATAAAGAATATTACAATGGTCCTTAAGAAAATTAATTACATAGCCTTCTTGTGCTAAACATAAAATAGAAATCAAATTTTTGCTTGCTGCAAGCACATAAAAATACTCCCTAAGAATTAAATCTAATCCTGACGATAATTACAGAGGATAGGGTCCCACGGCTATAGCAACAATTCTTGCTCTATTCCTGATGTATAGGATCATCTCACCATCCCTCAGCCTTCTGCTATCCTCAAGACCCTGCATAGAAGTGCACAAGTGAACACTAAAACCAGAGTCAAGCACCCAACTAGATGCAGAAAAAATAGTGAGGTTAGATTCTATAATGAGTATACCTTCAGAAGGACCTGCCTCCTTGTTCTTCAGGCTGGCCAGGTACAAATGGTAGTTCCACTTCCAATGGCCATCAGTATTGCAATGAAAATATTTTTTCTTGTCGGTCTTCTTCTTCGACTCTGTCTTCTTCTTCCCACCATCCATCTTCTGCTTCTCCATGGACTTCTTCTTTTCAAAAAATTTTCTCTTGGAAGAAGTCTGCACCATAATAAGTACTGAGCCTTTAGAACCTTTCATAGAAAGCTCAGCAGTAACCAACATATTCATTAGTTCAGCCAAGGTATTCTAAAGTTTATGCATATGGTAGTTCATGATGAATTATCCATACAAATCAGTTTAGGACTGCAGAATTATATCAATCTGCAGATTCTGATCTAACTTGACACCAAGCTTCTCAAGCTCTTCTAAGTCCTTGATCATCATCAGATAATGATTTTGGACCAACTGTCCATCATGCATCTGAGTCTTAAACAATCTCTTAGTGACTTGATATTTGGCTGTACGATTCTGTTCACCAAACAACTCTTACAGATGAGCCAATATTTGATGGCTAGTCTTAATATCTTCATGTTGGCGCTAGAGCTTATCAGACATCGAGCCCAACATATAATATCTGACTTTGTTATCTTCATCCATCCACTTCTTAAGAGACGCTCTCTGATTAGCAGATGGACGGGCTAGTAAGATGGAAGGATCCTGTTCCAACATGTGAGTCAACTTCTCAGAATCTAAATTAATTTTGAAGTCTCGGAGTCAATCCTTGTAGTTGGATCCGATCAGTCTATGGGTGTCCAGGATATGGACTAGTGGAGAGTCAAAGTTTCTAATTAGATTTTATAATTAATCAATTTATTTAGAAATTTTATTTTTAAATAAATTAGACTTCCATTATTTACTCAGATCCCTACACTCTCTTAGCAGAGATGTAAAAATTTTTGTGATTATTGATTTCTAATGGATGGTGCAGTCCCACTGACCGACTCATCACCTCACCTAACAGTATTGATAATGGGTCAATCGATGAGTGGACAACTCTTGTCCAATGATTCTCTAATCATGATGCACTAAAATCTGATTTCTAATTTATGAATCTCACCATGTCCGAAATATTGATCCACTCCTTAGTTAAGTCAGACCCACCATTTACATGAATTGAATTTCTGATTAGGTCCCTCATCATATCTAAAATATTAAGTCCAACCCATCCTCCAATCCGTAGCATCCAATGCCTAATAGACATGGTTGCATCTTTTCGATGTAATTGAACCACTATAACCAATCAAAAACAATCAATCCCGAAAAGGGTCCGCACATCTATAATGATGAAAGATCTTAGACTTAATATTTTTTAAAGATATTTAATTTAGATCTCTTTAAACTTGACTTAACTTAGTCATAATAATTATGGCTAACGTAGTGGCATGAATTGGCTCGAATTATTAGCCACCTCAAATCAAAACTGGATTGACATAAATGGCCAGGTAAGTAAGATCGGTGGAAGGGATATGCCATTAACTCGACAAGAACGCATTCAGATCGAGTAGCTTCCAATTAAAAATCAGTCGATCATATTTGCCAGACTTATCTTAGACACTAAATTATCAAATCAGAATTAATTGGGTTAGCCTACAATCCAAGCTCGAACCATGGAGCTAAATTAGGTCTTAACTTGATTGAGTTACATTTCAATGTGATTCGATCTTGACCCAAACTTAATCCTATTAAGCTAGTCAAATCTAAGCTTTCTTTGATCCCACCTAACCAACTCTTGATTCAGTTTGTTCAATCGCTAGACCTAATTGAGCTATCCAAGTCGGAACCCAATTTTATGAATATATCTTAGATCTAAAAATTTATAATTTTCAAATCTCATTAATTTCATAATCTTAATTCTTAATTAAGTTTTGGGTTCATAAATAAAATATGTAATAAAATCCTAGGATTTCAAGATCTAGGATTTTGTAGAAAAATAAGTTTTAATTTTTTATTAAGGATGAATAAGCAGCACCCCTACACATCATAAGAACACCCCATCGAATGGAAGGAGAGGGTCTTTAAACCCTACTTTGTTCTTATGATCAGACGGCCAAGGGAAATGTTTTAATCAGAAATATAATTTCTACTATAAGACTAGTTAGATCTAAATCATATATCACATATATAATTAATGATCTAATTTATACATGTTTTGCATACATCTTATGTATCATAACTTAATTAAACATGCATGCTTTCAGATCTAATATATCATATATAATATCTAAAAAATAGAATTTAAATTATCACATCAAATAAAACTATTCTAAATATTTATAGAACTATTCTATGACTAGTCTAAGCATGCATCTAACATATCTCATATGAATAAATTAAAACTCTATTTTTTATTTTTTAAATCTTGTTATAATAATTATAATTTTAAAAAAATAAAAATTAAATAGATTTAAAATTACTTTTAATCAAATTAAAAATATGATTATGCTGAACTACACATAGAACTATTCTATACCTAGTCTAGTCATGCATCTCATATATTGTAAATCTAAATTATTCTAATTTTAATTTTCTATTTTTAGATCTAATCATATCTGATGTAATATCTAAAATTATTTAATATCATATTATAAATAAAAATAAATTAGATCTAAAATAGATCTGATGAACTGCTAACGCAACTCTGATACTAGTTGAAGAAAAAAATCCTATTTTTTCGACATAGGATCGTTCAGATCTGAAGAAATATTTTAAAATTTTTTTCTTATGATCCTAATCAAATCTAAGATATCTCAGATCTGATCTTAAAGATCTGATATTATATAATAAAAATAAAATTAAATCTAATTTAATTTTGTATCTTATTTTGGGTAATTAGATTATCCACTGATGATACTGAATGATTCTGAGGTTCTGAAAGGAGCCACGCACGCGCATGGCCTCTACTAGTGTCCACTCGGACAAGATCTGAAGGACTTCTCCTTCTGAATTATCTCTTAAAAAATTAGATCTGGATCTGATCTTGAAGTTTTTCAAAATTTCTTTTGAAGAAGCAGCAGTCGTCTCTTTCAACAGTGTTGCCTTCTTCCTGATCTAGACGCCTTTCTTCCTTGGATGGCACTTGAACCCATGCCCAACTCCTTGGGTGTGGAGAGGGAAGAAAGAGGATTAGATGGGGTGTGGAAAGGAGAGAGAGAGGCAGCCTTGGGGTATGAAAATTATGTAAGAGTTCTTAACCCTAGGCGCAGACAGCATTTAAATAGACCCCACTACGCCAAGCAGTGCCACATCATCCCGATCAATTAGAGGCCTTCATTCAGTCAGATCTAAATCTGATTGATGGGTTAATGTCATCTAATCTAATCAGATGAGAGTCCCTCAAAAATTCACAGGTGGCACCAAGACTGGATAAAACAAAAGTCTTTGGTGCCTAGGTATTTAAAACCATCCAGAAACCTTGGAGTCCCATCTATATGGGATTTCATCCCTTATCCATACGGGGTGCATGCCTAGGGTGGCATGCATTCTCTCTCTTGCCTCTTTTAGTAGGAGGACAAGAGCTCTAGGTGCTCTCCTATAGGCGCATGACACATGGCCCTATGTCAAAGTATCCGGGGTCAACTGTTAACCTATGTCCAACAACAGGAATTAGTAGGTGATAGAAATTAGCAGGTATTGTCTTAAATCCATCTAATGAATTAAAATAATCTTTTTCTAATCTAGAAAAGCTTCAGTCAGACTAAGACAAGATTTCTGAGTGAGCCCAAATAAATTTGGCTCAGTCGAGATGAACCAAAATGATTATAAAAGGAGAATGTTAGGCTCTATTGTGTGCTAGGATGATTTCATTGAACCTAATTGCATCTAATCCAAATCAATTATACTAGGTTAGTCCAATTGATGACATCCAAATCCAAACCCTTATTTGTGTGATCCAGTTAGATTTAGTTCTGTATGGTAATAAGATATGTCGTGATCTCTATCATCGATATTATCAAAATATCTTTCGATGGATCCAAATTTTTTTGATTCATACAATTAGAATGATCGATCATCTAAATCATTCTAATTACTTTCAAAATCCATCAATGACACCTAGCAGTATATGGTGGCAATCCATCAGAACTGAAAGCGAATCTCTCGATGTAGCTACTTGTGTGATTGGATTCTTCTATCTTGAGCCCTGAGAAGATTAGGGTTAAGATGAACTCGTCAAACCCAATATCCGTCATATGAATTAATCATTTGATTCAAGTCCAATGTGAAATCCTAATAGAAACTCTTTCTATCATCTTCACTCTACCACGGCCATGGGCTTATGGACTCAATGTTATGATTATCATAGGGCTACTCCTCATCTACCGAGGTAGATAGATCTCCTATTGGTGTAATCCAATTTCTACAATAAACATGCTATAGCCAACACACACCTCAGAATTCCAAATGGCTAGGAGATTGAGTTATAGTATAGTCAAACTATAACACTCTCAAGGTGAACTGCCGATGTACCTTAGGTCAAAGAATCAGATACACCACTGCAACATCGAATCAGTCATCGATGAGAAGGTAGACTTCTTTATGACTGCTCAAGGTGATCATGCTCAGTGCCTTTGTTCTCTAACGAGTACCTGTACTCTCGCTCCGATGTCTCTACACCATAGACTCAAGATACGTCTATCTAAAAAAAGTGATCGTACATCAATCTTTCAGATCGATCACCATCCTCGTGATGATCCTACGGTCGGGAGCTATTTATGAGTTAATTATGAAAATTTATGTCTCAAATTTTCAACTCTTGAAAATATAAATTATCATTACCATTAACTCAAAGAATGTATCATGAACACTTTAAATACACACTATGATAGAAAATAATCCTTTTATTAATTTATAGTTAAAATTATAAAATTGTCCTTAGAAGTGTATTACAAGTGTTTAGCCAATCTAGCTTCTAGGGCACACATCTAATAGATCATGCATACATTCATGTCATATGATCCTTATTTGGTAGCTTCTATATCTGATCTAGGACATACATAATAGATTAAAGCGTTTAATCTATCATCTTCCATTGAAAAATTTTAAAAATGCACGCATGAAACTATCGGTTTTTCCTTCATACACTAGGTTTCTATTAAAGATATGTACTCTTTGATCAAGCCCAACTCATTTTCTGAAAACCTATCCAATTTCTCGTATATTTGGTTAACACCTTTCTATGGAGGTTGTCTTGAGGATGTTTGCCATCTAAAAATCTACTGCACAATTGGGATATCCTAGCAATAACCAATATTTTTTGCGATATTTGTCAACTGATGGTAGAGGACACTGAATACACTATCATACTTCTTCGCTGTTGCCTGTTGGAATAACCTGCAATATATTAGTGGATTTAGCTTTATCTCTAACTCTTTGATTGCTCTTATGGAACATTTGTCTATTGATCATATTGGAATCAGAGCTATATTTGCTTGTGCTGCATGGTTAATTTGGGGGGCTCGAAATGATAGAATCTTCCAGAATGTCCATATCCTATCAGCTTAATTAATTAGAAATGTATCTTGTTTCCTGATCTCTACTTAGACCATTTCGATGACCCCATTTAGTTAATGGGAATAGCTTTGATGCCCATCATATTAATCAACACAATGAATGTGTTTCCTGGCTATCTCCTCCCTCTAGGATCATGAAAATAAACTTTGATGTAGCTATATCTAATGAAGCTTCAGCAATGGCCTTTGTCATTAAGGACCATACCAGTTGTCTATTTAGAGCTAGAGGTAGATAATTGGTCTTTTCTTCAATACCCTAGGCTAAATTAACTATTGCTTGGCTTGGCACTTCCGTGGCAATCAAGGAATTATAGGGCCACTGCTTGTGGTTGGAAGGGAATTCACTTACCATCATTAAGTGGATAAACAATCCAACCATAGGCAAAAATAAAAATATTCCAATTTCGAATGATATTAAGAGCTGGTTGGTCAACTCCCCTAGATCCAAGGCATCATATGTTCTTTGAAAAGTCAATAAGTCAGCTGATTTTTATTTCTAAACTTTCACTACATGGGAATGTTAATTTTTATAATGGAGATGTTTTGCCTATGGAACTCTTTGACCTACTTGTGGATGACTACAGAGGAGTATCTTTTCCCAGAAGACAATGATGATCAATTTTAAGCTGATTAATCTTAGCAAAATGTCTAGTATTCCTATGTTGATGCCGGTACCTCATTGGAAGGCCCAGTCAGAGAGATTTACAATGGTAACAAAACTAAGGAAGGTTTATGATATGGCTAGCACAGTTGGCTGCATTTTACCGATATAGGATACTTCAATGTCTGAAAAGTACTCTCTAGGGTCTTTAACTTGACCACTATCGGTTGTCTCTATGGGACTGTGCTTGTTTGGCTTCAGTGTCTTCATATAATCCATTTTGATCTCTTGCTCCTTTAAGTTCAATAGCCAATCAGCAATTGAGTCAGATGTTGACGTGCCACTATTTTTATATACTAGTTCCCAAATGATTGCTCATCAGTGCTATTATTACTTGAGCCTCCCAGATGATGTCTTATATGAGAATGAGATTTGCAACATAGCCTAAGTGGTTTAACTCTTGGATCTCTGATGGGTGCATTGATTCATACTTCTCTTCTAGTAGAACAGGCCTTTCTCAACCTAAGTTGGCCTTCTCCTATGGTAGCATGTCCAATGGCTTTGCGCAAAATGCCATTGTAATATGCTGCTATTTATCTTCAGTGGATTCCTTTGATGCGGGCATATGGTGTTATAGCAATACTCTATTGCTGATTTTGATCTTTTATTCTCTTAAGCTTAACAGCCAACTGGTAGTTGTTGAATTGAGCTCTAAATTGCCAAGGAGTTTGGTATTTGCTCTTTGAAGAGTGATTATCGGTATGGCTATTATCTAAATCTCTCAGATAATATTTCATGATAATTACCATAAATATACAAATAAAAATATTAATTTATGAATTAATTACCATAAAAATATTAATTTATGAATTTATTTATGATAATTATCATAAAGTATTAATTTATGAATTAATTTATCTTTATTTTAAAAAATAATATTTTTATTTATTTTTTATAGGAAAAATATTCATCAATAAAAAGAGCTTAATTTTTTAGTTAAAATGAAGCAAATTTGGAACAAATTCAATATGAAAACTTAAATAAAATAAAATAAAATAAAATAAAATAATTGGCTCAGCCAGTTCATCCAAAACAAATTGGCTCCTTTGGTTTTTGCATAGCCCAGTGCCCGATTGAGCACAGCCTACAGTAGTTAAGCCCACACCCGCCAGCCCACTAAGCGAACCCAGCGCTTGGCCCGAGTGATGCCAGCATGATGTCACAAATCACATGGCTCATGCTAGACCAGGATGCAGGGGTATTTTGGACATTTCCATAGCAAGGCGTGCAGCGATTGGTCCAGATCTTCGATGCACTTAGTCAGGCGGTCCATAAGAATAGTTAAGATTCCATCCGATGGTCCAGAATGTTCTCAATCTAGATCCGACGGTTGGGGTTGATTCCTATTTTGATTTAGATTCCAACTTTCTCTTGTGCGCAATCCAATAGCCAAGAGACCTCTTGGTCAAGAATCGACAGCTCGAACTCTTCACCGACATGATTTGACTACTTGAATTGATGCTAGGATTTATCTAAAGTTTTCAAAGATCTCTTAACGCGATCCAACAACCCATGAGCTCTTAATTAAGTGATCCAACGGTGAGAAACCAATTTGATTTGATCTGGATTACTAATAAGAGTTTTTTTGGTGAGAAACCCATGAGCTCTAACATTTGATCCCCATCCAATGGTCAGCAACATTCAGAGTTCTATACTTATGAGTTTTAGCCCCATTTGAGTCATTTCAAGAAGTTTGATTTGATTTTTACCCACATTCAATAGCAGCTCTCTCTCCACTCTATTTAAAGGCCACCAGACGATCAAAAATAGTTATCTTCAATCAAGGAAAGCTATGATGTAGGATAGGAGCCATACTTGAATTGATGGTTGCTTCGATATAGATGGTGCTGAGAGAAAGAGCTTATCTTCTATGCCATCTTCATGCCAATGTCGATCTGAGATCAAGATCATTTATTCTAATTTTTATTTATTTTTCTTATTATTTATAATTTTATGTATTTAAATTCTAAATTTTAATTTTAATGTAAAATTTATCTTTTTCTGCTCTTTTAAATTCCAACTCTTTACTTTTAGTCGTAAATTTATTTTTATTACAAGTAGATGCTAAGATCTAAATAGTAGATCTTAGTACCAAGTTTATCTTTCTGCACCATTTAATTTCTATTTTTTATTTATAATTCTATTTTTTGACTTTAATTTTTTTTAATTTTTTTATAAAATTAAATATTTTAAAACTAAAATACTATCTTCTCTATGGATTCGATCTGACTCACTACTTTTTATATATTTTTAATTATTTAAGAAGTCAAAATTAATTTGATAAATATAGTATTTTAATGACAACATCATAATTTATCAAGTTTTTTGCATCATGCCGGAAAGGCATCAACATTAAAGTTTTTTCATCTCTTTAATTTTCTTGTAAATAAGTTATAAATAATTTTTTAATTTCTTTAATTTTTTTTATAAATATTGCTTACTAACTTTTTTTATTTTGTAGAGAAAAAGTAAAAGAACAAAAAAAAATTAGGGCAAGGAAGAAAGCATCCAATCTTATTTGGTGAGATCAATCCTAACCCTAGGCCTCTTTTTTTAATATTATTTACTTTTTTTTAAAAAAAATATCTACTTAAATCTAATTAAAAACTTCATGATAAGAGTAGAAATCCTAATTTCTTAGAGCATCCATCATATTAGACTTTTTTATTGTTATTATTTTTACTTTTTTTTGGTGATTACTGGAGACTAGATAAGCTTTTTAAAGTATAATTAATTTTATGCATCTAATTTAATTACATAGAACCCCTTGTTTGAAATTAATTGTGTATATTCATCTTAAATCAATTTAAGGGCATTACCTATTAATCAAGATAAGGTAGAAATTTGATCATCCTTTCTTAGCTCACAAACAGCCAACTAGCATTCCTCATTGATCTAAGCCATTAAATTAAAATCAATTAGACATTAGTCCTAGAAACTTGAGCTCATTAGGATAAGGAATCCTAAGAGCTAGACTGGGTTAATGTTAGTTAGTTTGATTGGTGTCTAAGATAAGTGGTTTAGGATTCACATCCCAAAGGAAGGTGGTTATTTAATTAGTTTCATTAGCATATCTAGCCAAGATAATTAGTATCTAAGAAAAGCAATGGAGGACTTCCACCAGTCTTATACTTATCTGGCTAATTGAGTGGCTGATTTTATACTTGTTGGGCTTTAAGATGATCTTGGCAGTTAGGAGCTATCTAAACTTAGGACAATCCTTGGTCAGGATTGATTGCCCAAATTAATTACTAACTAAATATTAAACATAACCATAATTAATTCTTTTCTCTCTTTTCAGCCTTAGGACTTCTTAGGTTCTCTTCTTTAAAACTTTTTTCTCTCTTTCTTCTTCTTTTTTTCTCTTCTCTTTCAAAAATAAAATCAAATATAATAAAATAAAATTAAAAAATAAATTAAATTAAACTAAAATATAAATAACAAAAAATAAATAAATAATAAAATCATAATAAAATCATAATTTTAAAAAAATAATAATAAATTATAAAAAATTAAAATAATTTTTAAAATTATAAAATAATAATAAAATAAAAAATAATTAAAAAAATTAAATAAAATAATAAAAATAAAAATAGAATAATAAAAAATTATAAAAAATAAAAATAATAAAATAATAAAAAAATTAATTTTTTTTGAACCATACATTAGGGTTGCACTACTACATGTATGGTAGAAGATTGCTTTTTCTGACTGAATTGAATTCAATCATGAAATTAAATGGCTGATGCACATTAAATCTAATAATCAAATGGCTGAAAATCTTGGAGAACCACCTAAGTAAATGAAAGAATACTTTATTCTTTCTACCAATAACACATTGACTTGTATCTACTTACTTGATATTCCTACATGTCATTATGAGGTCAAGTCGACCACAATCTTGATGCTTCAATCTTTCTACGAGAATACTAATGAAGATCCTTATAAGTTTCTAGATGAATTCTTATAAATCAGCTTTATAGTAAAGATCCAAAATTCTATTGATGATACCCTTAGACTGATCTTGTTACCCTTTTCATTAAAGGATAAAGCCAAGTATTGGCTTGGCATAATATGGAGACCAATCTAAACTTAGGCTAAATTGTAACATGAATTTCTTAAGAAATTTTATCTCATAGGTCAAACCATCAGGGGAACAAATTCACGAGTCCATGGGACAAACTCAAGGAACTTATTAGACAATGCCCACACCATGATCTATCTAATTGGCAAATTATTCGAGTTTTTTATAAGGGTTTAGGAGATCATTATAGATAGATGGTAGATGCATCTTGTAGAGGTATATTCATGAGTAAAAATAAGAACGTAGCCGATACCTTATTTGAAACTTTAAGCAAAAACTCAATCAACCATGCTTAGTTATCTTTCCATGAAAGATTGGTTTCTCACCAAAAGCGAGCAAAAATTATGAGTTTAAACATTCAGAATCTAATTCTAAGACTGATTTAAACCTGATAGCACAAAAATTAGATAAAGTTAACCTTCTTACCTAGAAATTAGATCAATTCCTAACCCTAGGTCAATAATCTTCAATACAATACACATCACGCTCTAATTATCAAGAGATTTATTCTATCTGTGCTAGTCCAGTCCATCATGTGAGTGAATGTTTCATAACTGCATAATTTTTACCTTTCATCCAAGAATAAGTCCAAGCTGTGCAAGGCTACTTCAAGTTGATTAATGATCCATTTTCAAAATCATATAACCCAAGTTGGAGTGACCACCCTAATTTTTCTTGGATACCTCAATAGTCTCAGGCTCAAACTCAAATTTACTGATGCAAAACTTTCAAAATATGCTCTAATACCAAAACTATGTCTATAATAGAGATTAGCCTAGTTGGTCTACCTAACTACTGCATTATAATTAGCCATCATACCCACCTCTTCAATAAATCAATCTAGCCAATGATAGGATTAACCAACTTCAACAATTGATTTTGACTCAATAATAATCCATCGTCAAGCTAAAAGCATAAATAGGATAATTAGCTAAGTCTACCATGAGGAGAGAATTAGGTCAATTATTGAGCCAACTGATTACAAATCCTAGAAATAACGCACTTAATGTCCACCAATCACCTTGATCGAGTCATCAATCCAATGTCCCACCTAAAATTCTCCAATTTGAGAATGCCAAAGCAATTTATGAACTTAGAAGTGGTAAGATTCTTAAGGATCCATACCAAGACTAAGTGATAGAGGCTAGTACTGATGCTAGTCAAGATAAAAATTTAGAAGAAGAGATTAGTACCGAAACTAACCACATAGAAGAACTAGGGTCCAGAACCGGTATTGATGCTGGTTCCAATATGAGTGAGATAGATAAAGGGATGAAGAGAGCGGATGATTTATTTGAGATTTATAAACCTAAAGTTCTATTTTCTTCAAACCTAGAAGTTGGTTCTTCACATAAAAAATATGCAGCAAGCAAAGAAGAGCTAATAAAATTATTTAAACAAGATCATATTAATCTACTTCCAAAACTAAAGCTGCCTTTAGTTACATATGAAAATTTAGAATTGAAAGACACCCTCCTAGTATCCATTACATTGGACTTATCTCCTAACCCAAAAACTCAATTCATGAGCATTTTAGAAGAATAAATAGGAGAAATTTTTGACAAACAAGGGTCTAAGATTAGGGTCACAAATTATCTTTCTAAAATTAGCAATGAATTTATCAACAAAGGGATCACAAGCTATCTTCCTGAGATTGGCAATCCAAAACTATTAAAATTTGTTGATCTTATCTTCGACACAAGATAGGTAAGCTACATTGTATCTGGATAAAGATAGTAAACTTAGTGCTTGTTGCAAGACAACCCAATATTTATTTTTTTCTATCTAATTTATCTTTTTACTTTACTTTCTTTTTAGGATGTATTGAATAAGTTGGAGGAAGAACCAAATCTTCAAAACCCATGCTGAACTAAAAATATATTGAGTCAGGTGTATTCTTTCCTATATCATTTTTCATCCTTTGTTTTTCCTTCTTCATTGAGGATAATATTGATTAAATTAGGAGGGGGAGAATAATAAAAAAACTATCTTAAAAAATTAAAAAATTCTTGATAGAAGTTAGTATTTAGCATTTAGGCATTCAGTTACGCCTAAGAATCAAGCTGAACTTAGCATTTTTATTAAAAAAATTAATGCACAGATTAGAGAATTTGTGAGATACTGAGGGATCAAATTTTAAGAAAATTTAATAAATAGTTAAGTCTAAAATATAAATAATTTATCTTTGAGCATTTCTAATTTTTTCTATCAGCATCAAAGAAGAGTCTACTTTTTATGGGCTTGTATAGGATAACTATATATTTCTTCATAAAAAAATTATTTTTAAAATAAAATAATTTGTAAGTACTTCTCACTGAGTAATCGGATCTTTTTGCTTAAGTAAGCATGAGTTTCACGTCAAAAGATGAAAAGGATAAAAAAGCTTATTGTAAAGTTAGTCTTAACTCATAGTCTGTTTGATTCGAGCTAGTAAGACTGAGAGATATTTTATACCTACTGCCCTAAAGCCAACTAGTTTGAAAGTTATTAGCCCAAAATTTGCTACATGGATCAAACAAAAAGCTTAAAGGGTTAAGATACTAAATAGTATTACAATATTAAAAAAATATTAATTTTCTATCGAGTAACCGGGTCTCGTTGCCTAAGTAAGCAATAATATTTACCTTAAAAAGTGAGCAATGTGAATAAAAATTTTTAATAAATGAAGGATGGAAGTAATAATATATTTGCCAGTATGAAAGTTTAGACGATTCAGAGATAAAAGTATGAATAATTTAGAAAAAGTTTAAAAAATTTTAATATTTTACATTTAATTTTTATATTGATAAGTACTAATACACCAATGACATACCTCACTTATACTCTACCGAATATCAATGGGTCTTTCAAAAATTACTAGATAAAATTTGAAAACTAAGCTTAAAAGATATCTGAAACTAAATTCCTTCTTCACTCAAGGATGAGTAAAGTTTAAGTTGGGGGGTATGATAATTATCATAAATGCATTGATAAAAATATTAATTTATAAATTAATTTATTTTTATTATTAAAAATTAATATTTTTATTTATTTTTTATAAAAAAATATTTACTAATAAAAAGAGCTTAATTTTTTGGTTAAAATGAAGCAAATTTGGAACAAATCTGGTATAAAATAGATCTCATATGAAGACTTAAAGAAAAAAGAAGAATAAAAAAAGAATAAAATTAAATAAAAATAGAAAACTAGCTTAGCTGGTTTAGCTCAGCCAATTCATCCAAGAAGATTGGCCCATTTGGTTTTTGCATAGCCCAATGCCTGGTTGAGTGCAAGCCATAGTAGCCAAGCCCAGCACCTAGCCCAGATGACATCAGCGTGATGTCACAAATCATGCGGCTCATGCTGAACTGGGATGTAGGGGTATTTTGGACATTTTCATAGCAAGGCAAGTAGCGATTGGTCCAGGTCTTTGATATGCTCTATCTAGGCAGTCCATAGGAACAGTTAAGGTTCATCTAACGATCCAGAATGTTCTCAGTCCATATCTAATGGCTAAGGTTGATTCCTATTTTGATTTAGATTCCAGTATCTCCTGTGCACCATCCAATGGCCCAAGATCTCCTGATCAAGATCTGATGGCTGGAACTCTTCATTGATGTGATTTGATGGCTAGAATAATGCCGGGATTTATCTAAAGTTTCCAGAGACCTCTTGATGCGATCTGACAGCCCATGAGCTCCTGATCAAGTGATCCAATAGCTAGAAACCAATCCAATTTGATCTGAGTTACTAATAAGAGGTTTTTTGGTGATTTCTCTAATGTTTGATGCCCATCCAATAGCCAGCAACATCTAGAGTTCTCTACTAGTCTTAGCTCTGTTTGAATCATTTCAAGAAGTTTGATTTGATTTTCACCTGAATTCAATAGCAGCTCTCTCTCCACTCTACTTAAAGGCCACCAGATGACCAGAAACAATTATCTTCTATCAAGGAAAGCTATGATATACGATAGGAGCTATGCTTGAATTGATGATTGCTTCGAGGCAGACGATGCCAAGAGGAAGAGCTTATCTTCTACGCCATCTCCACGCCAACGCCGATCTAAGATCAAGATCTTTTATTCCAATTTTTATTTATTTATTTATTTTTTATTTTTATGTATTTAAATTCTAAATTTTAATTTTAATGCAAAATTTATCTTTTTCTATTCTTTTTAATTCCAACTCTTTACTTTTAATCATAAATTTATTTTTATTGCAAGTAGATACTAAGATAGTAGATCTTAGTAACAAGTTTATCTTTCTGCACCATTTAATTTTTGCTTTTTATTTATAATTCTATTTTTTGACCTTAATTTTTCTTTCAAATCTTTCTTTTTCTTTTTATAAATCAAAGATTTCAAAACTAAAGTATTGCCTTCTCTACGAAATCAACCGACTCACTACTTTCTATATATTTTTAATTATTTAAGAAGTCTAAATTAAATTGATAAATATGGTATGTTAACGATAATACGGCGATCTATCATTTCATATAAAAAAGATTCTTATGAGATGTACCCTATAGTATGCAATGACCTATTTAGGGTTCCCGTGGGTGCATTAACTAATATTTCTTTCGTTGCAAGATAAGGCTCCTTCAATCTGAGCTTTATTCTCTATTGTGGCAGTGTATTATGGGATGCCCCAGCTAAGTTTCATTCTAACAAGTCTTTATCTATCTATAGTGGTTTTCTTGGACTCCAAGTGCAAATTTTGGGCTCATTTACCATTCAATGAAGAAACATCTTCTGCAATTATTGTGCTTGGATCCTTTTCCTTAACTGCCTACAAATGTCTGATTTATCATTTTTTATCTATGATGTTATTGCTCTACTATGTCCTCCCAGATGATGTTTCGTATGCAAAAAGATTCTGCAGATATGGCCCACAATGTGTAATGGCCTATTTGGGGCTCCCATTTGTGCATTAACTAATGCTTCTTCCCTTGCAAGACATGGCTTCTTTAATCTGAGCTTTATTCTCTGCTGTGCCAATGCATTTTGGGGTGCCCAGCTAACTTTCATTCTTACAAGTCTGTATCTATCTATGGTGGTTTCCTTTGACTCCAAGTGCAAATTTTGGGCTTATTTACCATTCACAGAACAAACATCTTCTGCAATTGATTTGCCTAGGTCCCTTTCCTTAACTGACTAGTTGGTGTTTGATTTATCTTGTCCTATCTATGATGTTATTGCTCTACTTAGGACTGTTGATAGCCAATGTAGTTCAGGGTGGAAATTTACACTCGTAGGGCTCTTGGATTGCTATGTGACTACCATTCTACTCATACCTTCTCTTGGAATTGCTATGAAGAGGGTGTTGACTTATGCCTTAGTTTCATCATATGGTTTCAACAAGGAGTATCACTTCACTACCTTCCTCATGATCTAGCTCACCACGACAAATTCAGAATCAAATCCCCAAGGACTATTTTGTTAAATATTATTTCTATTAGTACATCATGTCTATTAACTCCTATACTGAGTTTGTTATCATAGAATCCTTCTACAAAGAGAATTCTATCTAAGCAAGGACTGTTTTAAAACAAAAGATTTTGATAAACTTCAAATTTATCTAAACTATATGATAAAGATAAGAATTTTAAGTTGACTTACTTAGAAGTTGATTGGATTGACCCATAGATTTTAAGATGCAGAAATAGAAAAATAGAACCCAAAAGTGTATGATCACTATCTTAAGGCAAATTTCCAACCTTCATGCTAGTGTTTATTGATATCCTAAGATACGACTAGAATACCTTCTCTTAGAGCATTATTATGAAGAGAGTTAACAGTCCTTCTCTAATACTCAGCAACAAAATCAAAAACAGAGAGAGCATTAAAAGTGAAAGAAAATTCTCAAGTTGCTAGACTCTCAGACAAAGAAAAGAAAAGATCACTAATTTTTCCATGCTCCATGGCCTAGAACTTGTGGTCTTTCATGGACCACGAGGAAACACCTGTAGATGATCATTTGACCAGTAGACCATGAATGAAAATGTCTAGATGATCATTTGATCAGTAGATCATGAATGAAAATGTCTGATCAAAACAAAATATGATTGTTTGCAAGATAAGTGGTCATTTGACCCTTTGACTGTGAAGGAAAGTGACTAGCCAATAAATAAATATGTTAATAAAATATTTTACTATCATCGTATGCACGTCATGCCATGCCGCACTACGATTCGCATGTGCTAAGTGAGTCGAGTCGAGCTGGCACACATGTGTGAAATATAAAATACACATCTCCCCAAGGCCCTCCAAGCAAAGGTGGGAATGGAAAGATGGTTTATAAGTACATTAAAAATTTTATTCCTTTCCAATGTGAGACTAAACTCAAGAAAAACTTTTAGGATCCTTTGGAGGAAAGAAAAATTTTGAGTTTTTCCTACAAAACTCTAACATTCCCACTCAAAATTCAAGATTTAAAAATAAATAATAGTGATTATTAAATTTCAATATAAATGAAAATTTATTGTTAAGTATTTATACTATGCAATAGGTAAAGTGTTTTAACCTCATTTGTTGTAAATAATTTCCATCTAAAGCAATCAGAGTGAACTAGATCTTGAACTACATTTTTTTGATCCAAACTTCAACAATTACACATGTAGTATAGAAAGATCTATCATGGGGCTATGCATTATTGGCCATATGTAAGTATCTTATTCTTCATGAGAGCACCTAGGATTTGTCCATATCCCCTAGCCATAACTGTATATTGAAGCTCTTAAATAGGTGAGTCCTCTAAAGATGTGTGTAGAATCACATATTGAGGAGATTACTTCTTCAAAACTCATTCAGAACTATACTCTTTCTTAACATCTACATAGGAGCACTAATCACCGTAGGGATGGATTGGAGTGAAAACTCTTATAAATATAAAATATGTGCTCCTTGGCTAGCCAATCGCTTGTTATTACTACATTGAACCTCCTTCAAGAGATCTCCTATCACAGAAGTTGGGTTCCTACTACTGGAAGGCCCATTATAGCCTAGGTCCCATCCTCCTCGATGACTCTAAGACCTTAGTCCTTTTAAGATCTTTAGTAAGGTAATCTGCAAAATTATTGTCAGTTTTTACATAAGATAAAGAAATGATGCCATAGATTTATTACTTTCTTATAGACTTTTATCTTACTTTTATATATCTATTTATCTTTGAATTTATAATTTTTTTTTACAAAAATCTACTATAGCTCTAGAATCACAATGAATTAAAATAGGAGGAATAGTAGATGAAATTAAAAAAAAATTAAATAAAAGATCTTTAAGTCATTCGACTTCAGAGCAGGTACAATCAAAAGCTATGAGCTCAGATTCTACTGTACTTCTAGCTAGAATAGTTTACTTGGTAGATTTTCAAAAAATAGTACTACTACCATGAAGGAAAAAAAATATAGCCAGAGGTAGATTTAACATCAATTGAATCAAAAATCTAGTTGGCATCACTATATCCCTCCAATATAGCTAAATAGCTAATAAATATAAAATAATAAGGAATAGTATATTTAAGAAACCTAAAGATTCTTTCAAGAGCAATCTAATAAATCCAACTAGGATTATTAGTATATCGACAAAGTCTTGAAACAACATGAGCAATATGAAGTCTAGTATGATTTGAGAGACACATGGAGATCCAATGATTGAAGCATATCTTTTCTTGATTCATAGATTCATAATTCTTCAAGAGTTGGATAGAAGGATCAAAGTGAGTAGATATAGATGAACAATCAAAGTAGCCAAATTTATCAATTAATAATTGGGTATAATTTGATTGATTAGATCAAGATATAGAATTAGGGGATCAAATGATCTTCATGCCAAGGATTAGATCAGCTTCACCTAGATCTTTCATATCAAAGTGATAGGAAAGAAATTTTTTGACATCATTAATTAAATTAAGATCAAAAGATAGAACCAAGATATCATCAACATAGAGACAAAGAAAGATATATCGATCATCAAATCTTTTATGATAAAGACAGTTGTTAGATTCATTAATTTAGAAGCAATGAGAAAGAATGATACTATCAAACTTCTCGTGCCATTGCTTAGGTGCTTGCTTTAATCCATATAAGGACTTCATAAGCTTATATACTTTATAATCAAAACCAAGCACTATGAAGCCCTCAAGTTGAGTCATGTAGATTTTTTCATCAAGATCTCCATACAAATAGTAATAATGCTAGCAACAATTACATAAGTATCAAAAAAATCAATACTGATTTTTTGTCCAAATTCTTGAACTACAAGCCATGCTTTTATAACCTAAAGTTTCTTTCTAAAGATCTATTTATAACCCAAATATTTTATTCCAAAAGGTAAATTAGTGAGAATCCAAGTATTGCTTCCAATAATAGATTCAATATCACTATTGATTGCCTTCTTCTAGAATAGAACATCAAAAGATCTCATAGCTTTCTAGTATGAGGTAAATGTATCCTCAGCTAAGAAGGTAAAGAAATCTTCATTCAAGTTCTTTTCAATCCTAACCCTATTACTTCTTTTGGGCTCAGAAGGAAGATTAGGTTGATTTGAAGCAAGATCATTAAGGATCAGAGGCAAATATTGATGATGAACTAGATAAGAAACAAAAATCATGATCAAATATAGATTTAGAGACTTGAGTCTTGAAAGAAAATATATTTTCAAAGAAAATTGCATCTCTAGATTTAATTATGGTATTAATAGATATATCAATAAAATCAGAATGAATAACAAGAAAATGATAGGTGTTACTATCAAAGGAATAACTAACAAAGATAGAATCAACATTTTTAGGACCAATTTTATTTCTCTTAGATTCAAAAATAATAACCTTAGCTAAGCACCCCTAGACTTAGAAGTAACTCAACTTTGGTGCATGTCCTTTACATGACTCATAGGGAGTCTTTTCTTTGCAAAGTACTCGAGCTAAGGAAAGATTTGGGTTATAAACATGAGACCAAGACGTGCCCATCGCGCTTCGATCTAGACATGTAGAGCATTCGAACCAAGAAAAGATTTGGTAGTATTGCAAATATGGGGCCGAGACGTACCCTGCATGTTTCGATCTCGACATACAAAGTGTTTATATCGAGAAAAGGTTCAGGCTGCAAACACGAGGCCGAGATGTGCCCTGCATGTTTCGATCTCGACATGTAAAGTACTCAGACCAAGAGAAGGTTCAAAAAGCATTGCAAACACTGGGCCGAGATGTGCCTTATGTGTTTCGATCTTAGCATATAGAGTGCTTGAATCGAGAAAAGGTTTGGGTTACAAATATAAGGCCGAGACATGTTCTACATGCTCCAATCTCAACATGCAAAGCACTCGAATCAAGAAAAGGTTCGGACAGCATTGCAAACATGGGGCTGAGACGTATTCAATGCATTCTGATCTTGGTATGTAGAGTGCTCGAATCAAAAAAAGATTTGGATTACAAACACGAGACTGAAACATGCCCTACATGCTTCAGTCTCAACGTGCAAAGCGCTTGAACCATGGAAAGTTCGGATAGCATTATAAACACGGGCTCGAAACATGCCCTACATACTCTAGTCTCGGCATGTAGAGTGCTCAAACAGAGGAAAGGTTCGGGCTGCAAATACAAGGCCAAGACATGCTCTGTCTATTTCGATCTCACCATGTAGAGTGCTCAAACCGAGGAAAGGTTTGGGCTGCATTGCAAATATGGGCCCAAGACGTGCCCTGTTCACTCCGATCTCATCATGTAAAGTGCTTGAACCAAGAAAAGGTTCGGGCAACATCGCAAACCATCCCTATTTGCAATGTGTCCCTTACTTCCTATTTGCAATGTGTCCCTTACTTCTATGATTATACTTTTGGAAATGCTACACTCTTAGTTCAAGGACAGGCTCATTATCCTTGTAAGAAATGTGTCAATAGTAAATGTTTGATAGGAATAGAATAGTTATCCATTTATATAAAAATGGATTTATGCCAAACTACAAGCGTTAGTACTTGTATAAGGATCGAGATGTGGGAGACAATTGCAAGAGCTTCGGAGGCTCTACTTGTCCAAGATCTTGCTGATGTGCAAGAGCTTAGTGGTGATTGTTTGGGTAGATGATTAATATATTTGGTTTTTGATCTGATTATTGGTGGATGTTCATGTAATAATCTTTTAGATTGCAATCTTTATAGTTATGATGGATAGGGTTCATGCTTATCCTCTATAGGGTTGCTACTCCCTAAAGGCTAAGCAAGGGTATAACTATAATAACCCTTATAGTTCATCATGACTATGGTAATTGGTATCTAAAAGATTATTACATGGGCTTCCACCAATAATCAGATTAAATCTACCAAATGTGCTAATCATATGCTCGAGCCTATCACCGTTAAGCTCTTGCACATCAGTAAATTTATTGGACAAGTAGAGCTTTCTATCCGTGTATAGTATCTCCCACATCTTCCTATGCAAGTACTAATGCTTGTAGTTTGGCAAAAATCTACTCCTATATAAATAGGCAACTATTGTATCACTATCATGCATTTCTCTATTGACACATCTCTTATAAGACAATGAGCTCGTGCTTGTCCTAAGAGTATAGCATTTTCAAAAGCATAATTACAGAAGTAAAGGACATCATTGCAAATGAGGACAGTCAAGATGCACGTCCCGCGCATGCAAACTTGGAGCTTGCCAGATGACTAGAATACATGAGCACATGAATTTTATTTTTAAGTTGTTATTTTATTTTTTAATAAAATTTATATTTTCGATTTGTAGCTCGAGAAGGCGATCGGGAGCTTGGAGATAGAGGCTATGATGACTGCCTATGTAAGATACGCCTAAATGGAGGTGATGCATTCTGTTCTTGTTGTTGTATGGTTAAGCTTGGATGGTCTATTACATCGCAGACAACCACTTTTAGCCATCTCACTGTACATTGGTATAGAAGAACTTGCAATGTAGGGCAAGCTTGAATGGTCTGTTATATCGTAGACAATCGCTTGCAGCCACCTCATGGTTAAAGGTGTAGAGGAACTTGCATTGCCTTATTTTTCAATGATAGATCTGAGCCTTCTTCACATTTTCATGTACTGAGATTATCATGTACTACTGGATGAGAATCAAACAACACCTAAATTAGGGGACCAGTAGACCAACATGGTATCATATATTGTTGGACCAGAATTATTTTTCTACTGATACATTGCATATGGTAACTAACAATTTTTGTTACATGTGAGTTAAATTTTGATCGTCTTGTTATGTTTTGATAGATATTTTATTTGAATTAATTTTTAGGTCATCTGCTTGCTTTGATTTTATTTATATTTTTAGATATTATACATCATGTCTTCTAAAGGTCGGAGTCATTCCAGCCAAGGACAGAGCTCTCAAGGAGAAAGCAATCATGCAACCAACTCGCATGGTTCCGCACATCTCATACCGGATAATAATTAAACTCACTAATATTTTAGATATTATTATTTTATCCTTTGCTAACTAATATAACATTCTTTATATTAGATATTTTATGCTTAGGCTCAGATGATAGGGGTACTAGTGATCCCATAGTCACATATAGTAGAGACCGGCTCATAGACACAAAGTCATGGTCAAGGACCCGCTGGCTCATGGCACCTCCGACTCGATCGGAGGATAGATAGCTCATCCATGTTTAGAGCCACTCGTAAGTACTACAGCTTCAATTAATATGTTTCTAATTTAGCAATTCTATAGTTAATATTTATTTTTTAAAATTAATATTGCAGCACATTTAGAGAGTCTGGAGTAACTCGTATGCTTACCGGCATCATCCGATGCTTGATGTTAGGGTCGGTGAACGAGTTTTTCAGCTAGCAATCTGAAGCACATGATGCAGCCTGAAGGATGTTTTTGGTAAGTCAAAACTAGTTTAATTTTTAAATTCTTGATACATTACTATTTTAATTAGATATAAATACATGCTTGCTTCTATCTTATGATAGTACTATCAATTCAAGACTCTCCAGAACATGGAGGTTGGCTGTCATATCTTCGAGAATGTGGCCATATAGAGGCTCCAAGATGGCCTCTATAGCCTCAGACAATCCGCCATCCAGCACTCTAGTTCTTAGTCACCATCAGACTGGAGATCCTTCATGGATCACTGGATGCAGGCGGATATATGATAGGTTTTCTATGACCAGTGAAGCAACAAGGAGTACTCTAGTAGATAGCAGCGGACCTGGCAGAATTGGCCCACCCAGTAAGATTTGATCAGGCATACGAGCGGCTCGATCGGCACACATATTTTGACCGACAGACTGGTAAGAAATTGGTATCAAAGCTTGTTACTCCAAGAATTGATTTTGATGATTACAAAGCATTTGAGGGGATTACTAATGAATTTAGCTTGAAATTTTTTTTTTATATTTTAGGAGCAAAATCATAATTTTATCAAGTTTTGATCTGAGAGCCTCAAGAGCAATAATAGAAAATTTTTGATCTTTGGGATGTAGTCCTATATATTTTTTATGCATATTTTGGGAGAAAATCAAGTTTGAAGTAAAAGGGTCGACCCCTAGGTCTACCCCTATTGAAATAGATTGTTTGGCATGCTATGTCTATGCCAAGGATCGACCCCAGGGTCAACCTCTGTTGTTCTGAAAGCCAAAAATATAGAGCAATCAATTTTCTTGATTCTATCTTAGAGGTCGACCATGAGGTTGATCCCTATGCTAGAGGTCGACCCATGAGTCGACCCCTGTGATGAAAAATCTTCTGTAATGGCTAGTTTTATCCCATTTTGGCAACTTTAATGCTTTCTTTAAGATCTCCAATGGCTACAAATCTTGTCCAAGATTCTCTCCTCCACCCATTGAAGATTTAAAAGGCTATAAAAAGGGGATAAACATAGGAGATTGAAGGATTGATTATCATCCCTAAGCAAAAAAACATTTATCAAGAAAAGAAGCTTTCATTTTCAAGTTCACCAACCTCTCAAGAGCTCATTCAAGTCTCCAACAACCTTGAGAAAAATTAGAAAAGCTTCCTCCATTATTATAAGCATTCTGAAGGTTTTATTTGCTTATTAAGGGAGATAAATTTGTATTTGATTATCATTAACTCTTATAGTCTGCTTTATTATTTTAATTCAAGTTTTGGGAGGGTTTCAAAACTTGGAAGGATTGATTCGAACCTTAAATCAGAGTGTGTAGGGTTGGTTTGTACCTGAGAAATAAGTATGTTAGCTTGGGATAGCTTGGGTCAGAGGTACTGACATTGTATTCTGATTGAATACGTTTAATAGTTTTGAATTCCCAAGTAGAAGATTGGGGAGTGGATGTAGGTGCAAGAAAAGCACCAAACCACTATAAATCTTGCTTGTTTGTGGTGTGCTTGCTATCTTTCTTTTCTTAGTTTATTAAATTCTTCCTCTCAAATCTTTTATATTTTTATCTAACCTAAATCGCTTTACATTCACGACTTGCATATCATCATTCAATCTTGATATCTTTAAATTAGCTTTAAAATTTTAAAAATCTAATTCATTTCTTTCTCTTGGGTTGCATAGCTGGATAACAAGTGATATCAAAGTCCAATTCTCTAGCCCTACATTGATTTAACCATCAAGAGCCAAAGATTTATGGCAATCCAAGTTAGTATTTTTCTAGTTGAGGAACAGTCCACAAACCAACCTTTACTTTTCAATGGATCAAACTATACCTATTAAAAAGCTCAAATGAGAATATTCATACAAGCACTTGACTATGATATGTGAAGTATTGATAAGTATCATAAATTCATCAATAAAAATATTAATTTATCAATTAATTTATATTAATTTTTAAGAATTAATGATCAATTTATATATATTTTTAAGAAATTTATATTTTTATTAATTAAAAAATTAATTAAAAAATAATAAAAATTAAAAAATAAAATTATAATTAATGGAAAGAGCTTATTTTTTTATCATAATAAAATAAGTTTTGTATAAAACGAAGCTAAAATGAAGAAGTTATGAATTTTTAAAGAAATAAAATAAATAAAAATTAAATAAAAAATAATATACTCTCGCTCCGGTGTCTCCACACCGTAGACTCAAGACTCATCTATGAAAGAGAAGTGATTATACACCAACCTTCTAGATCAATCACCATCCTCGTGATGATTCTATGGTGGAAGCATTTTATGAGTTAATAATGATTATTCATGTCTTAAATTTTCAACTCTTGAAAATATGAATTATCATTATCATTAACTCATAGGATGTATCACAGACACTAAATACACATATGTGATAGAAAATAACCCATTTTATTGATTATAGTTAAAATTATAATTTTGCCCCTAGAAGTGTATTACAAGTGTCAGCCAATTCTGACTTCTAGGGCACATATATCTAACATGTCCTACAACTGCATAATTTTCATCTTTTATCCAAAAATAAGTCTAAACTACTCAAAACTACTCCAAGTTGGTTAATAATCTTCTTTCAAATTCATATAACCGATATTGAACTATCATAATTTTTCTTGGACATCTCAATAGACTCAAGCTCAAATCCAAACTCTATTAGTGGAAAATTATCAAAATAGGCTCCAATACCAAAATTATGCCTATAATAATGGTTAGCCTAGTCAGTTTATCCAGCCATCATATAACAACGAGTTATCATACCCACCTCCTCAATAGATCAATCTAGTCGATGATGGATTTAACCAACTTCAATAATTAATTTTAAATCAACAACAATCAATTTTGACTCAACAAGAATCTATCACCAAGCTAGAAGCTCAAATAGGATAATTAGTTGAGTCTAACACGAGGAGAGAACTAGATCAACTACTGAGCCTACCAATTTCAAATAATCCACCTAATGTCCACCAACCATCTGAATCAAGTTATCAATTTAATGTCTCACTTAAGAATTCTCAATTTGAGAATTTCAAAGTAATTTCTGAACTTAAAAGCTATAGGATTCTTATGGACCCATACCAAGATCAGGTGAGAGAAGCTAGTACTGATGCTAGCCAAAATAAAAATTTAGAAAAATAGGTTAGTACTAAAGCTAACCACATAGAAGAATTCGAGCCCAGAACTAGTACTGATGCTGGTTCCAATTTAAATGAGATAAAAATAAGGAAGAAGAAAGTGGACGATTTACCAGAGTCTTATAAACCTAATACCCTAGAAGTCGGTTCTTCTTACAAAAATCAAGAGGCATGTAATGAAATGTTAATGGAGTTGTTTAAACAAGATTATATTAATTTATCTTTAGAATTAAAACCACCTTTAGTCATCCTTCCAGCACCCATTGAATCAAACTTAACTCCTAATACAAAAACTCCATTCATGAGTATTTTAGAAGAACAAATAGGAGAAATTCTTAATAAACATGGGTCTAAGAATGGGATCTCAAATTATGTTCTCCCAATTAATAATGAATATATTAATAATGGGATTATAAATTAACTTTCTGAGATTGGCAATCCAAAATCATTGAAATTTATCAATCCAATATTTGACATAGGATAGTAAGCTGCATTGTGTCTGACTGAAGACGGTAAACTTAGCGCTTGTTGGGAGGCAATCCAATATTTAGTTTTTTTTCATCTAATTTATCTTTTTAGTTTTTTTAGAACATGTTGAATAAGTTGGAGGGAGAGCCCAAATTCTCAAAGGCATGTGCTGGACCAAAAATATACTGAGTCAGGTGTATTCTTTCATATTCTTTATTAAATCTTTTATTTTTTCTTCTCCATTAAGGATAATGTCGATTAAATTGGAGGAAGAGAATAATAAATTTTTTTAATTTTTTTAAATCTTCAAAAAAGTTAGTATTTAGTATTTAGACATCCGATTATACTTAAGAATCAAATTGAACTAAACATTTTTTAAAAAAAATTGATGCACAGATCAGAGAATCTATGAGATATTGAGGAATCAAGTATTAAAAAAACCCGATAAAGAGTTAAGTCTAGAACATAAAAAGTTTTTTTTTTAAGCATTTCTAATTTTTTCTACTAGCATAAAAAAAAAGTCTACTTTTTATAGGCTTGTGTAGGATAACTATACATTTCTTCATATAAAAAAATTAAAATAAAATAGTTTCCAAGTACTTCTCACTGGGCCTCTTTGCCTAAACGAGCATTGAGTTTCGCATCAAAAGATGGGAAGGATAAAGCAGCTCATTGTAAAGCTAGTCTTAACTTGTAGCCTATTTAATTTAAGCTAGTAAGCCCGAGGGGTATTCTATACTTAGTGTCCTAAAGCCAACAGGTTTGAGAGTCATTGGCTCAAGACTCACTACATGGATCAAATAGAAAGCTTAAGGGGTTAAGACACTCAATAGTGGTATAATGTTAAATATATATAAAGATATATATTGGTTTTCCACCGAGTAATCAGATCTCATTGTCTAAGTAAGCAATGATATTCGCATCAAAAAGTAGGCAATATGGAAAATAAAAATCAATAAATGAAGGGCAGAAGTAGCAATACACTTGCCTATATGAAAGTTTAGACAAATCAGAGATAAAGGTGGGATAATTTAGAAAAAAATTAATATTTTTTACTTAATTTTTTTATTGATAAGTATTAATACCCTAATGATATACCTCACTTATACTCTACTGAATATCAATGGTCATTTTGAAAACTGCTTAGATAAAATTTAAAACTCTAAAGTTAAAAGGTATTTAAAACTAAATTCTTTCTTTACTCGAGGACAAGTAAAGCTTAAGTTGGAGGATGTGATAAGTACTATAAATTCATTAATAAAAGTATTAATTTATTAATTAATTTATATTAATTTTTAAGAATTAATGATCAATTTATATATATTTGAGAAATTCATATTTTTATTAATTAAAAAATTAATTAAAAAATAATAAAAATTTAAAAATAAAATTTTATAATCAATGAAAAGAGCTTATTTTTTTTATCATAATGAAATAAGTTTTGCACAAAATAGAGCTAAAATGAAGAAGATATAATTTTTTAAATAAATAAAATAAATAAAAATTAAATAAAAAATAACATATGACTCAGCCAGCTTAAGCCGCCGTGCCATATCAGTCGGCGTGTCCAAATGCATCGAGCCAAGTCGACGAAGCCAGTGTGCCAAGCCAACCACGTAAGCCAACTCAGCTGTAGAAGTCGTCAGTCAGTCCATGATCTAGGCGTGGACTGCCAGCTCAATAGAAATCGATGAATCACGGAGTGACATGTGGTGGACCTAGATCCTTAAAGAGTTTACAAAAAATCTATCATAGCTCATTAGATATTTTGGATATTTTACTCGATGATAGAAGGTGCTGATTCATTACGATGTGGGGTGCAGCCGGTCCATGCAGTCTATGGGAACAGTAATTGCACGATCGGATGGATTCGATTGATTACGATCAAGATCGAATGATGGTGGTTATTTTTGAGTTTGATTTGAATTCCATCAGCTTCCGGCACACCATCCAATGGTAGCGCTCGATTCAGTGGATAATCCAATGGCGGAGGGAGCTCCTGACTATGATTAAGCTCCTAGATCGCGATCTAACGACCGAAACTCATTCATCAGGCGATAATCGAATAGCTAGAATCTATTTCGACTGAAATTGGGCTAATAAAACTCTATTTTTTGATGGTTTTTAGACCTTTTGATCTAAATCCGATGGCTAGAACATAGGAAACTCAGTAGAATTCAACTAGGACTCCTTTTAATCCAATTTTCACTCAAATTTCTC
The DNA here is from genome assembly GCA_006176705.1 of Cocos nucifera. Lineage (NCBI taxonomy): Eukaryota > Viridiplantae > Streptophyta > Magnoliopsida > Arecales > Arecaceae > Cocos > Cocos nucifera. The sequence goes on from QRFJ01001495.1 coordinate 258,163, forward strand.
CATATTTTGACGATCAAAGACTTTCTTAGTCCCACATTGCCTGCAGAAAAGTCTTCAATCCTCCTAGCTCTATAAATAAGATCTCAAACTTTCAGAATTTAGAATCTTCGATCAAGGTGAAGCTTTGGTATAGGGTAAAGCCAGGCTTTGGGTTAATGTCTACTTCGAGGCAACTAGTGCTGAGGGGAAAAGCTGGGCTTCAACACCATCTTTCGACCAATGCCAATCCAAGATTAGAGATCAAGCTATTTTATTTTATTTTATTTTTTTAAATTTTATGTATTTAAATTCTAAAATTTTAATTAATATAAATTTTATTTTTTGTACTTTGATTTCAGCTCTTTATTTTTATTGCAATTCAATTTTTGTACTTTAATTATTGCTCTTTATTTTACTACAAGTAGATGCTAAGATCTAACTAGTAGATCTTAGTACCAAGTTTAAATTCCTGCATCTTTTAATTTTTATTTTTTATTTTTTAACTTCATTTTTTATTTCAAAACTCTTTTCTTTTCTTTTTCTTTTCAAAAATTAAAGATTTTAGATCTAAAAATACTACCTTTCCTATGGATTCGATCCGACTCACTGCTATCTATGTATTTTTAATTATTTTAAAAAATTAAATTAAACTGATAAATATGGTATCTTAATGACAACATCGTGCTCCTATCAAGTATCATAGTTAATGGACCACACATGCCCACCAAGATAATTGATGATGTGGAATCAACAAAATTCGAAAGAGAATGGGATGAGGTTGATAAGAAAATGGCTCAACTCATTGCAAGAGCCATGAATGTTTTATATTATGCTTTAGGTGCTAATGAATTTAATCGCATTTCAACATGCATATCGGCTAAGAAAATATGGGTTAGGTTAGAAGTAACTCATGAAAGCACTAATCAAGTTAAGAAGTCAAAAATTAACAATGCTTGTGCACAAATATGAACTTTTCATAATGGAGCATGATGAGTCAATAACTAAAATATTTACTAGATTTACGGACATTATAAATAGTCTTAAAAGTCTTGGTAAGTCTTATTCTAACAGTGATCTTATGAGGAAGATTCTTAGGTCTTTGCCAAAGACATGGAAGGCCAAAGTGACTACAATCCAAAAAGTTAAAGATCTAAATATTTTACCCTTAGAGGAGCTTCTAGGATCACTAATAACGCATGAGCTAAGCATGAAACAACATCAAGAAGAAGATGTCAAGAAAAGAAGACAATAATCCTTAACTCTACCACTCAACAAGATGAGGAATCTGATAAAATGAAAGATGAAGAATAAGATGAAGAAATAATTCTCATCACAAGGAAGTTCAAGAAATTTTTGAAGAAAAAATAAGGAATGAGGAAGAGGCCATCTACCAAAGGAGAGCATAGCAAGAAAAAGGATATGGAGCAGCCCCTTATTTGCTATGAATGTAAGAAGTAGGGGCACTTTAGGTCTGAATGTCCTCAACTTAAAATGATTCCTAAGAAATATAAGAAAAAGCCTATAGTGGCAACATGGAATGACAGTGACGACTCAAGTTTCGAAGAGGAAGAAGCTCATGAACAAGCCAACCTATGCCTTATGGTACATGAAAATAAGGTATGTCTTGCATCCAAAGAAGAAAATCGAAAATGATATTTTGATAGCGGATGCTCAAGACACATGACTAGTGATGAGTCCTAATTCATCATGCTTGATGCTAAAAGTGGAGGAATGGTCATCTTTGGAGATAATGGAAAAGAAAAGATTATTGGTATAGATAACATTGGTATCACTCCCTCCAGGTATATTGAAAATATTTTATTAGTAGATGGTTTGAAACACAGTCTCTTAAGAATTAGTCAACTTTGTGACAAAGGTTACAAAATTATTTTTGAATCTTCATTATGCATTGTAACTAGTTCTAATGATGATGATATTAAGTTTGTTGGACATAGACATGATAATATTTATATGATAGATTTGAATGATCTTTCTACGATAAACATGCAATATCTAGTAGCTATGAATGCCAAAATTAATGAGACTAGTTGGCTTTGGCACCATAGGCTTGCACACATTAGTATGCATTCACTTTCAAAGCTTATAAAAAGAAAATTAGTTATCAATTTATCAAAATTAAACTTTAAAAAAGATAAAATTTATGATGCATGCCAACTAGGTAAACAAACTAGAGTTTAATTCAAATCTAAGAACATTGTTTCAACTTCTAAGCCATTGAAACTATTGCACATAGATTTGTTTGGTCCTACAAGAACAACAAGCTTAGGTGGAAAATGTTATGATTTTGTAATTATCGATGACTACTAATGTTTTACATGAATTTTTTTTTTGGCACACAAAGATAAAATTTTTCATGTTTTCTCAAAGTTTTATCAAAAAATTTTAAATGAAAAAGAATTTTCAATTTAAAGCATTCAAATTTATTATGGGACTAAATTTGAAAATCAAGATTTTGAAAATTTTTATGATGAAAAAGGAATAAGCCATAATTTTTCAGCATCAAGGACACCCCAACAAAATGGGATGGTAGAAAAGAAAAATAGGACTCTAGAAGAAATGTCCCATACCATGCTATGTGAAAGCAACCTCCCAAAATACTTTTGGACGAAAGCAATTAATATGGCATGTTACATTTTAAACCGTGCCCTAATCAGATCCATTTTAAAGAAAACATCTTATGAACTTTGGAATGGTAGAAAACCTAACATTGCATATTTTCATGTTTTTGGTTGTCAATATTTTGTTTTGAATAATGGTAAATAAAAATTAGATAAATTTGATGCAAAATTCGATGAAGCTATTTTTCTTGGTTACTCCTCTTCTAGTAAAGCTTTTAGAGTATTTAACAAAAGAACTTTAGTCGTAGAGGAGTCAATACCTGTTGTCTTTGATGAGACTAATGATCTTCCATCAAGGAAGAGTGAGGGTATTGATGATGCAGATCCCCTTATAGAAGAAATGAAGAAGATCACCATAAAGGATTCAATAATTCAAAATGAAGAGGATCATGAAGACAAGCAAGAAAATAAAAATGAAAGACAACGAGAACAACCTCAAGGTATAAATAATCTTCCAAAAGAATGGAGGTATGTTCACAATCATTCCAAAGAACTAATTATTGGTGATCCTACACATAGGGTAAGAACTCGCTCTTCACTTAGAGATGCATATAATCATTTTGCTTTTATTTCTTATTTTGAACCTAAAACCATATATGAAGCTAAAAATGATTATAATTGGATAAATGCAATGCAAGAGGAACTTAATCAATTCAAAAGAAATAATATATGGACCTTAGTATCAAGACCTAAAAATCATCCAATAATTTATACAAAATGGGTATATAGAAATAAATTGGATGAAAATGATAATATAATTAGGAATAAAGAAAGATTAGTTGCAAAGGGTTATAATCAAGAAGAAAAAATTGATTTTGATGAGACCTTTGCACCTATTGCTAGACTAGAAGCAATTAGATTTTTACTCGCTTATGCATGCTTTATGAATTTCAAGTTATTTCAAATGGATGTTAAAAGTGCTTTTCTAAATGGATATATTATCGAAGAAGTTTATGTAGAATAACCTCTCAATTTTAAAAATCATGCTTTTTCTAATCATGTTTTCAAATTAAACAAAGCATTATATGGTTTAAAACAAGCACCTAGGGCTTGGTATGAAAGATTAATTAAATTCTTGCTTAATAATAGGTTTTCAAGAGGAAATATAGATACAATCCTTTTCATTAAAAGAGATCATGATGACATCTTAGTAATACAAATATATGTTGATGACATTATATTTGGATCTATTAATGAAATTTTATGTCAAGATTTTGCTAAGCTCATATTGGGAGAGTTCGAGATGAGCATGATAGATGAACTAACATTCTTCCTCAGACTTCAAATCAAACAAATAAAGAAAGAAATCTCTATCACCCAAAATAAGTACACAAGAGAGCTACTTAAAAAATTTGGAATGGAGAGCTCCAAAGCCATTAGTACCCCTATGAGTGCATCATGTAAGCTTGACAAGGATGAAAGAGGTAAAAGTGTTGACACAAAGATTTATAGAGGCATGATAGGTTCATTATTATATTTAACTGCTAGTAGATCAGATATCATGTTTAGTATTTGTTTATGTGCACGATTTTAATCTAATCCAAAAGAATCATATTTAAATACTGTAAAAAGAATATTTAAATATCTAAAAGAAACTAAATTCATAGGTTTATGGTACTCTAAAAATTCATCAATCGATTTAATTGGATATTTAGATGCAGACTTTGCTAGATGTAGATTAAACAGAAAAAATACTAGTGGAACTTGCCAATTTTTAGGAGTTAACTTAATCTCTTGGTTTAGTAAGAAGCAAAATTCGGTAGCATTGTCTACAACTGAGATTGAATACATTGTAGACGGAAGTTGTTGTGCACAAATCTTATGGATTAAGCAACAACTTGAGATTTTTGGCATCAAACTAAATAAAACTCCCATAAGATGTGATAATACTAGTACCATAAATCTATCTAAGAATCCAATCCAATACTCTAGGTCAAAACATATTGAAATAAGACATTATTTTATAAGAGAGCACGTTCAAAATAATGACATAATTCTTGATTATGTTTGTACTGAAAAATAATTGGCTGATATTTTCACTAAGGCTTTAAGTGAGGATAAATTTTATGAAATTAGGAGAGAATTGAGAATTCTAGATTCTTTTACTTAAATATCCTTCTTTTGATCCTAACTTATCCTCTACTAATATTTTTGGATCAATCCTTGAGACTTAATTTCATTACTTTAAGTTAAAAATTATCCATCCTTCTTGTCTTTTTCTTGACTATAAGAAGAAAAATTATTTTTAAACTTAATAAGAAAAATAATGGATAAATAATTATACTTTATTTATCTCATAAATTTATTTGAGCATTCTAATAATTTTGATCATTTGATTTATTTTAAGCAACTATTTATATTTTACATATTTTGATCATATAATTATTCTTTTTGAAAATTAATTAGTATCAAGAAATTATTTTTGATCTTAAAGAGGATTATTGATGAATATTCATGTCTTGCTCAGATTGATTAATTTTAAAAAATAAATTTAAAAAAAAACTCTTTTTAAGTCTTTTGATATTGATGTCAAGCAAAATATTTCAAAGAAGCTATTAAAACCAAATATTCAAAGAAAACTTTAGTTTTTAATCAATTGATATCAGACAGCTTAACATTTATCTTATATTTTATTGATATTAAATTATGTATATAATAATAAAAAAAAGAGATGATCCCTGAAAAATTGAATATATCTTATAATTTACTTTGAATGATTTATTTAAAATCTTTAATCTTTGAAATGTTCCATCTCTCTTGAATCTTTGAAGTTCAAACTAATTTTGTTTAATGTATTTATTTTATTCAAAAAGGGAGAGATGTGTTTTTAATCCATATTGTTCATAAATAGAATTGAAAAAAAAAAGATATTCATTCTAAATTTGTTGTATTATTTCAAAATGGGAAAGAAAACCTAAAGGGTAAATTAATCCTACAATAATTATGAAAAAGAGGAGGAGAAAATATTATGTGATGAATTTTCTAGTATTTACTCTTAAAAAATAAGAAAAAAGATATTTGTTTGTTAAATGTTATCTAGTTAGCCTTAACTGAACATTTTAATTAATTGAGTTAAGGATAATGAACTTTGATTATTTTATGATCCTTTTAACTTAAGCCTTCATGCGATTATTTAGTTTAAATTCAATTGATTTGATTGCTAAATCATTTTTGATAACTAATTAAAGTTAAAACTAATTTAAAATATATTCTCACTCCAAATAAATTAATTTTGATATATACTTCTAATTTTGAAACTCATTTAAAAATATGAATATAATACAGAATTTTAATATGCCTTTAGAAATCTTTGTAAAATTATTTTTGCTCTGATACTATCTTTGTTTTGCTTGATATATTTTTGAAATATATCTTTTTTTAGCTTAATTGATTGAAATTTATTTAAGAAAAAAAAAGAATGAATAATGAATTAAATATTATGCTTGATTCTACTATTCAAATCTTTGAAAAGCTCTAATTCTCTTAAAGCTTAAAAGTACATACTTGAAAATCTGTTCAAAGAATCATATTCATTCAAAAAGAGGGAGAGCCTTTGATATTTGAGTTTAAGCTAATTTTTTGAATTTTAAAATCTCTTAAGTTCTTACTTGATGATGTCAAAAAGGAGGAGTAGAGTAAATAAAATTGGGTTATAAGCAAAATTAAAGTAAAATTGATAAAAGGAATAAGTAAGTCAAACACTTTTGCAAATAATTTGAATGTCTAACCATAAATAATCTTCAAACTATTCTTTATGCAATATTTGTCAAATAACTAAATATGATATTCTAGTAAGTGATGTAAGCTTCTACATGCTTTATTTTTTGCTTATGCTCAAATATTTTTTCATCATCAAAAAGAGAGAGATTGTTGCTCTAAGAATTGATTTTGATGATTATAAAGCATTTGAGGGGATTATAATGAATTTGACTTGGAAAAAGATTTTTTATATTTTAGGAGCAAAATTGTAATTTTATCAAGTTTTGATCTGAGAGCCTCAAGAGCAAGAATAGAAGATTTTTGATCTTTTGGAGGTAGTTCTATATTTTTTTGGATGCATATTTTGAGAGAAAATCAAGTTTGAAGCAAAAAAATCGACCCCTAGGTCTACCCCTGCTAAATGGGTTGTTTGGCATGCTATTTCTGTGCCAAGGGTCGACCACAGGGTCGACCTCTACTATTTTAAGGTCAAAAATATAGAACAGTCAATTTTCTGAATTCTATCTCAGAGGTTGACCTCGAGGTCGACCCCTATGCTAGAGGTCGACCGATGCTATCTCTGTGCCAAGGGTCGACCTCTACTATTTCAAGGTCAAAAATATAGAATAGTTAATTTTCTGGATTCTATCTCAGAGGTTGACCTCGAGGTCGACCCCTGTGCTAGAGGTCGACCCATGAGTCGACCCTTGTGATAGAAAATCTTTTGCAATGATTAGTTATATCCCATTTTGATAGCTTTTAATGCTTTCTTTAAGATTTCCAATGGCTACAAATCTTGCCCAAGATTCTCTCCTCCACCCATTGAAGATTTAAAAGACTATAAAAAGTGGAAAAACATAAGAGATTGAAGGATTGATTATCAGCCCTAAGCAAAAAGCATTCATCAAGAAAAGAAGCTTTCATTTTTAAGTTCACCAACCTCTTAAGAGCTCATTCAAGTCTCCAACAACCTTGAGAAAAATCAGAAAAGCTTCCACCATTATTGTGAAAAATATTCTTAAGATTTTATTTGCTCATTAAGGGAGCTAAATTTATATTTGATTATCATTAACTCTTATACTCTGCTTTATTATTTTAATTCAAGTTTTGGGAGGGTTCCAAAACTTGGGAGGATTGATTCAAACCTTAAATTGGAGTGTGTAGGGTTGGCTTGTACCTAAGAAATAAGTGTGCTAGCTTAGGATAGCTAGGATTGAAGGTACTGATGTTGTATTCTGATTGAATACATTTAGTGATTTTGAATTCTTAAGTAGGAGCTTGGAGAGTGGATGTAGGTGCAAGAAAAGTACCGAACCACTATAAGTCTTGCTTATTTATGGTGTACTTGCTATCTTTCTTTTCTTAGTTTATTAAATTTTTTCTCTTAAATATTTTATATTTTTAACTAATCTAAATCTCTTTACACACATGACTTACATATCATCATTCAATCTTGATATCTTTAAATTAGTTTTAAAATTTTAAAAATTTAATTCATCCCCTCTCTTGGGTTGCATAGCTGGGTAACAAAGCTCTTCACTAAAATTATATATATTCTTATATATATTTTAATTAATTTAATTTTATTATACTTATTATAGACATGGTAGTTGGGTCATCCACTAGACTAGCTATAATTATGGTGGGCCACATACTAGTCAAGGAGGACTGGTGACTATTTAGATTTTATATTGTGATAAATCACGATAAGAACTTCAAACTTTACTTACTAATTAAATTATTATATGATCTAATTTTTATATTATAACTAATATATTTTTAAACTATGTAGACACATTATGCGACATACATTGCTAAGAGATATGAGGATTACCCATCTTCTTAGCCCCTCTTGACCTTGAGGGATGGCTCAGCGCCACCTGAGGGTTAAGTAGGAGCCGAATCATAGGATTTAGTCACAGCTTCAATCCTCCACCACCTCGATACCCTTCGGCATCCTTACAGGCCTTAATATCTTAGACCTAGAGTGATGCACACATGAGGAGGTCATACAGAGGCTTTCGAGCTAATGATCTCAGAGCCTTTTGGATGTCATCCGTGATACGATCATAGAGCTTCTCTAGGATCTACAACTATAGGACCAGCTGGACTTATCATTTCAGCCATCACATCAGATAATTATATTATTAAATTATTTTAATTATTTTATATTTTTATTTTTAGAAGTTTTGTATATTTAGGTTTGAGTCTGAAAAGAGGATCTAGGAGCTAAAAATTTAATCTAACCATTCAATCGATGGACCGAAGGTGTCTATAGCTTCATATCATAGAACATGTAGAAATAATCTATTCGAGAATTAGAAGAGTGTATCGAAAGATACATCTCTATCTCAAAAAATACGTCTCCACATCAAAACTTACTAATATTATTTTATTCTTTTTATTACAGGATGCTGGGATATCTAGCTCTCATCCACCAACTGCTGGAGAGAAGCAGGAGGAGGAGGCGAATGATGATAAGAATCAAACCTAATTTTTTTTAATGTATTATATTTTTTTGATATTGCTTGTAAAAAAATTATATAATTTTTATTTTTAATATAATATAATTAATTTTTAATTTTTTATTATCATATTATCTTTGAATTTTAATTATAATAGATATTAGGAACCATCATTCATTATAATTAATTAAAATAGATTTAAAAAAAATATTATTATTAATTTTTTTAAAAAAATAAAATTAACTATTACCATCGATATTAGCGACGGTAGTTGCTTTTGCTAATACCTATTAGTGATAGTATTAGACACCAAAAAATCATTGCTAATATTTTTTAAATATTTTTTTTAATTTAAAAATTCAATAAAATTAGAGATGGCATTAACGATAGAAGAATTAGTCACTAATAATAATTAGCGATAGTATTAACAACGAATCCACCATTGCTAATATTTTTTAAACTTTTTTTTATAAATTTATTTTAAAAAATAATTAGAGATGAAATTATTTAGTTTCTAAAGCCATCGCTAATTTTTTTATTAGTGATGATGATTTTTGTCATCGCTAATGATGCCAATTAGCGATAAGAATTTTCTAGATTGGCTTTTATGACGGTATTAACGATGGCATCCCTATTAGCGACAGCATAGTGACTATTAGTGAAGGCATTTCGCCATCACTAATAGTCCAAATTTTTGTAGAGTTCAAAGAATTTTGCTCTCAAAGGATTCATAGCTCACCATAAGATAATATGATCCTACCATAGGGATAATGTTGTCATAGCTCACAGATGATGAGAATGATTAATGACAACTTGATAATTGAAATAAAATTAAATTAAATTTAAAATGATTGAATTTAGTATTAATAATATTTTAAAATTACTAAATAATAGAAATTAATTTTAAATTGATGAACTCTATATGCTTATTTTCTATAAATGATAATTTATTTTATTTGCTTGATATAATCTAGTTAAAGTGATCATTACTTAATGGACTATCTAGCTCATTATTTATATTTTATTATTTTTATAGATCTTAAGAACTAAGATGATATGGGGATATGCATAGAAGAGTGATTAGAAAAGGAACCTCAATATTTTTTTTTAGAATGAAAATTTTATGGAAGCTCATGCAAGATGTTTAGAACATTGTTGAACTTTGTGACATATTAAAATTAGATTTTAATCAGTTAAATTTTAAATTTAGTTTAATTATTCTACTACTGCTTTATGATAGCATGATGAGATACCTTACATGCTTGTGGGGAGAGTTTTCTATGAGTGTGCAGTGATTACCATGACTCCTAGCTCATGATCTTGGGTTAGAGGCATCACAATTAAAGTAATATCAGAGTATAAGTAGATAAATTATGATACTTAGAATCGAATATAGGATGAGTGTAGGTGAATAGACTTTAGGAACATTTGGATGCAGATCTATGTTGATTACAGTACAATTTATCTTCATGATTTTTCACTAAGTCTTGTGATTAAAAATGATAAGATTGCTTAGAAATTATGATTAATAGGGTTTAATATATGATGGAGAATTTGCGAATCATGCTATGATCAGTTGAATTTTGATCTAAAAAAGTTGCAAAAGGATTGATCATAAAGTTTTGTTATGCATCATGATTATTAATTTAATTTTTAGTTGTTTAAGTAAATTGTAAGCTCAAATTTAGTATGGGAGTAATACTATGATATTACTCCTAGTTGTGAAGTTGATTGCTAGTGGTAAGGTAAAGATTCAATGATAAAATGTTGTTCTAGATTGGACTAAGAAAATCTTTTATTATATCTAATTAGAATATTTTTCAAAGTTGAACTTAGCATGTGGATGATAAATAAACTGGCATGTTAGGAGGAATGTATATTTGGGGATATCACATAGAAGTCCATATCTTATTAATGAAACTGATTATGAGATTGTAGGATATTCATTTTGGTGGAATCTTTAATTATTATCTTTGAATTCAAATGATAGATATTATTTATCTTTTGGAGACTATACGATGTGTATGAAACTTTAATTCAAGGATTATGTATAGAAGTTGATTAAAAAATTTTTATCATTATTGGTTGAGGTTGCTAATGAAATTCTTGATTGCTATCTTTTGATTAAGATAAAAGATCTTACTTATATCTATTTGAGATTTTGGAAAACATTTGAAATTGCAATTCAAAAATTTTAGATTTATGAATTGATCTAGAGTTCTTTTGCCTTTGTTACTAAGGTCCATAATAAAATCTAGTATGGTATGAAGAATTTAATTTTGAAAGATTTGCATGATTATTATGGGAAGGATATTAATAGATGTCAAAGATCTCGATGGAAGAAATATTAGAAAAGATGATTGAGTTAGTTTTACTTATATGTTTAGATTTAAGTTTAACTTGGCGAAGCATCAAAATTTTTTTGTTATTGATTTAACTTATAGGATTCTGATTTAGAATTGTCTGCTATCTTTTCATTAGGATAAAAGATCCTCGTTATATCTATTTGAGATTTTGGAAAATATCTAAAATTGCAATTCCAAAATTTTGGATTTGTGAATTGATCTGGAGTTCTTTTGCCTTTGTTACTAAGATCCTTAATAAAATCTAGTATCTTATGAAGAATTTAATTTTGAAAGATTTGCATGATTATTGTGGAAAAGATATTAATAGATGTCAAAGATCTCAATGGAAGAAATATTAGAAAAGATGATTGAGTTAGTTTTACTTATATGTTTTGATTTAAGTCTTAACTTGGCGAAGCATCAGAAGATTTTTGTTATTGATTTTACTTACAGAATTCTAATTTAGAATTGTCTGCTATCTATTGATTAAGATAAAAGATCCCAGTTATATCCATTTGAGATTTTGAAAAATATCTAAAATTGTAATTCAAAAATTTTGGATTTATGAATTGATCTGGAGTTCTTTTGCCTTTGTTACTGAGGTCCTTAATAAAATCTAGTATGGTATGAAGAATTTAATTTTGAAAGATTTGCATGATTATTATGGGAAGGATATTATAGATGTCAAAGATCTCAATGGAAGAAATATTAGAAAAGATGATTGAGTTAGTTTTACTTATATGTTTTGTGATAATTATCATATATTACTAAATAATAGTATTAAAATATATATCAATCAATATTTATTTAAAAAATTGATGCTTTTATTAATGTTTTATAGGAAAGAAGTCCACCAATATGAAGAGCTCGATTTATAGGTTCTAACGAAATAAATTTGACTCAAATCAGAGCTAAATTAAAATTTAAATGAAAATCGTAAGTTTTAATGAAAAAATTTAAAAAAATTAATTAATCAACTAAACTGGCCAGCACAATTGGCCGATCCAGTAAGAGCCAGCCATGGCCTAATATGCTAGAGCCTAGCACCTTCGACCCACAGCAGCCACTTCCCCCTTCACCATGATGTCAGGCAGACGCTAGCCAACCACGTGGTCCATGGTGGACTGGCAGCCAATTCAATAGACATGGACCCTTAAAGGGTCCAGGAAAATTAAATGCGACGTATGGCAAGGTGGGGCTCGACTGCACCATTCCATGGGCGATACTACTTCCAGATAGGATCGAATGGCTAAAAGTCACAGTCGGTTTTGATCTAATTTCTCCCAGCTCCATCATGCGCGAACCGATGGCTGGCGTCATTGCCAACTAAAATCGGATGGTGAGAGGAGATTCGACTTTGATCAAGTGATTGGCAGTGGATTTGTGATGCATTTTAAAGGCCGTTTGATCTAAAATAAATGGCCAGGAAGCTTCAGAAAGGTTGAAACTGATCTAAACTCCAATCACAACTCCGAGGACTCAAAACCCCTATTTTTCATTCTATAAAATCCTATTATGCCATAGATTGAAGGGAGCAGCCCGCAGGGGCCTTCCAAAGCCCTGTTCCAACCTCTTTCTCTCTTCTCTTCTCTTCTCTCTTCTTCTTCTTTCTTTTTCTTTTATTTTTATTTATCTAAAAAATTTCATGATGCCGCAAGCTACAAGCATCAACACCATGTACGGCTAAGGTCTTATGTCCAGAAGAGTAAGGAAAGTCTTCCAAGTATGAGAGTTTATAATTTGAATCCTATCTTTTTTTTTATTGGGCAATAAAATTTTTTCATCTTTTTCATGCATTTCTTATTCATGCTCTAATATTGAATTTTCTATAATTTATAGCTAAATAGATAGATCGAGATCATGGAAAGATACAGTCTATACTCAAGTTAGAATAAATTATAAGACTTATATTTTAATATTTAATTTTTTATAATTTATACCTAAGAAGATAGTTCATGATCGTAGATAGATACGATCTGTGCTTAGATTAAGATGAATTATAGAAATTAAATCAAAATTATTTTCTTTAATTGTAGGATCTAAATAATCTATGTCTGTAAGATGGGTCATGATCATATTAGATATGGTCCATGCTCAGTAGAATAGGTTAGGTTAGAATCTGACCAATGAAATATATACCTTATAAGATTGCATGTTGATAATAAAAAGATTGTATGAATTAATTATAAACTTGAATATTGGAAGATGGAACTAAAATCCTAGATAATTTTTTCTATGTTTTCTTAATTCCAAATATCTTAATTAATTAAAATTTACTTTATTTTATTTTAATTTACTAAATTTTAATTAATTTACTTATTTAAATTTTTATTTTAAATATTAATTTATTTTTTTAAATTGAACATAACTTATTAATTTATTTTTTTAAATTGAACATAACTTAGTCTTCAATTTCTCAAAAAATCGATACCCAACTCACCACTGTTCTAATTAATAAAAAGATCAATTTTAATTTTTATTTGATGCTCTAACAATAAGCAGTCAAATTTTTGGCACAATTGTTGAGGATTGTAGAATGATTTTTTTAATTAATTAAAATTAATTAATTAATTTTAAAAAAATTAAAAAAATAAAATAAAAAATTTAAAAATTTAAAAAAAATAAAAAAACTAAATTTTTTTTTCTAGTTAAATTCTTATTTATTACTTTATATGCTTTAATACTTTATTTATTTTACTACTTTATTTTATTGCATACTTTATTTTATTGTCTTATTTATTTTATTATTTTATTTTACTATTTTATTTTACTGCTTTATTGCCTTTTATGCTTTACTTTTTTTATTTATTTTACTGCTTTATATTTCTAATTTTTTATTTACTACATATTTACCTCTATCTTTGCTGTTCATACTTTATTCTATGGATTAATAATTTACTTTTTATTATCCATCAATTTAAATTAATTACTTAATTACCTATTATTTATGTTCTCTTTAAATTTCTGCTTTATATTGCTGCTTTATTAATTGCCTACTAGCTAGATTATTTTAATTGCATAGTTTAAATAATTATCTTATTTTATATAATTAATTTATTTTTTTTGTATAACTTAGAATTATTTATTATTTAAAAAGTTGATTTACTTTCTTGCCTTACTGATAGGTTACTTAGTTACTTTTTAAGCCTAGTATAATTTACTTTCTAATTTGTTGGTTCTCTAAACTAGTTTATATAAAACCTATCATAATTAATCTAGTTAACTTAATTAAAATCTATATTTTATTATTCTTGCTTTAAATAACCTAATATAAAAAGAAAACAAACACACCTCATAACACTTAATTAATATAAAGAAACTAATTAAATCTTAAAAGAAATCAACATGTTTGGACACCTTATTTTGTTTGCATTGCATATTCATAATTTATTTTAAGGGCATAACTCATTAAATAAGATAAGATGGAAATTTGATCATCCTTTCTTAGCCCACAAACTACCACCCTTCATATTGCATTAACCCAAACCTTAATTTAAAATCAATTAGATGTTGGCCCCCAAGGATAATCGAGCTCATTAGGATAAGGAACCGTAAGAGTTGGATCGGGTTAGGGTTAGTCAGCTTGACTGGTGTCTAAGGCAAGTGGTTGAGGGACTACATCCCGAAGAAAGATGGTTACTTAATTGATTCCGTTAGCTTATCTGGCCAAGATAATTGATGTCTAATAAAAGCAACGGAGGGACCCCCACCATCCTTACACTTACTTAGTCAATTGAGTGGCTGATTCTTTACCTAGAGGGCTTGAAGGTGACCTTGGCAGTTAGGAGCTATCTAGATTTAAGTAAACCCTAGGATAGAGAGTCCATGCTTGCTTAACTTATTTGTTTTTACAACTCAAATCCTAATTAAAACACTCTCCTCTATTATTCTTAGATCTAGGATCCTCTAGACTCTCATCTTTAGAATTCTCTCTCCTTATTTCTTTTCCTTATTCTTTAAAATAAAATATAATATAATAAATAACAATCTAAGATGGATTTTTATGCTGAGTTATCTAATAAATATAATAAAATATAATATAATAAATAACAATCTAAGATGGATTTTTATGCTGAGTTATCTAATAGAATAGATCGTTTAGAAGCCATTAGACACTCTTCCAACCATCTTTTCTTCCTACACAATAACTTTATGCAATTTGTTTGAGCCCCACCAATTATACAAGTGAATGCCCACATCAATTTTTTGAGTATATGTATGAGCAAGTTTATCAAGATCAAATCCAAAAAGCCTACAAACCATAAAATAACCAATACTTTAACACTTACAATCCAAGCTAGGGGGCTCAACCAAATTTTTCATGGCAATCACAACCAGTGGTTACCCCGGTGCCACAAAGATCCACTTTCATGGATGCACAGTACGATATGCCTTACCCACAATATCAATCTTCTCTAAATAACAATGAGTCAATTTTTGAGGAGGAAATTCAACAAGTAGTAGATGAGTTAGAATCTCAACCATTGAATAATTCAAAGGACCAAAGGCTTAACTCTCTAGAAAAAAGCCTAGAAATTTTGATAAAAACAACTTCTGATAATTCATCTATCCTTCATAAATTCATGCAAAATACGGACCAACTTATAAATTCTAATTACCAAGCTATAAATTCAAATTTCCAAGCCATTGCCCATCTAGAAATATAGTTAGGTCAATTAATCATGACTGCTAATAAAAGTGAGTTGTCTAGTCTGCCCGAAAATGACCCTAAGGGACAATATATGATTGAAAATTTTAATATCTCTATAACTTTTCCTGAACAATCATATACAACTCTTGAAAAGGAAAGGGTTATAGAACAATCTAGCAAAACTGAAAAGACCCTCTTAGATCATATTACTAAGGTAGCAAAATATCAAATGGATCAAGAACTATGGGATAAACTAATTCCATCGCCTTACTCATACATGGACCCATTCCCAAGTGCCTTAGAATCACCAAATCCTTTTAACGGGGATGGACAAATTGATGAAATGATGGATCTATTAGAGACTTCCCAAGAATCGCAAGAGAACAACATAATAGAGGAAGCATCACCCATAATTATTTCCCAAGATTCGATGAATCCCTGTTTGACTCATTATGAGGTGGATGATTTTGATGACGATGGGTTTAATATAAAAGTAAAAGAATAAGTAGATACACCTTACGCTAAAACCATCCCACTATGGATTGAAAAACTTGAGCCACCACCTAGCCCATCAATAACTCTCTTATTAGAACCACCAACTGATCTAGAATTAAAACCACTTTCTAATATACCAATAGATACACTATCAGTGATACCTACCTAGGAAGATCAACTTATAGGTGTTCTAAAAGCACATAAAGAAGCTGTTGAATGGGATAGTACCGAAATGAGAGATAATAACTTTAAGTCTGATTTTTCTATATTTAGCACTACTTTTGAGGTTAGCCTCCAAAATTTATCAACAATATTAAAAAAATGTATGGAGATAGATTTAAAATTAATTTAAAAAAGTGTCATACTTTAAATCAGGAAGAATTGATGCCTAGTTATATCAAACCTGAGAAAGAAATTATGGTAGATTAGGTTATAGTTGAAGAAATTCAAAAACTACCATCCCTAATCTTGACTCAACAAACATAATTTCTTCCTGATTGTCATAAAAACTTTGATAATTTTAAATTTTAATACAACATGCTTGCTCCAAATACTTTATTGATCCAAGATATGCTTAATCGCTAAAAAGTACTCCATGAATATTTTTTTGCCATGATAACAAGACCTCCTGATTGGCGCTATCTTTTTGAAAATCTGAAGGATGTGCTAAAATTAATTATACCTAAAACTTCTTTATAGGATCCGACTGAAGACGTTAAACTTAGCGCTTACTAGAAGGCAATCCAATTTTTGCTTTTATATTTTCTTTTCTTTTTAATTTATCTTTCTTTCAAAACTAAGTTGAGGGGAGAACTACAAAGCCATGCTGACGAAGAACAAATAATCTTAGGCCAAGACCATAAATATATTAAATCAGGTGAACTCTATTTTTTTTCTTATCATTTATCACACTCTATTTTCTTTCCTTCATTGAGGATAATGGAAATTAAGTTGGGGAGGGGAAGGATAAATAAAGATTTTAAGTCCTTAAGTATGATAATAATTAAGTACCAAATTTTATACTAATTTAAAATTTTTAGACATTTTAATTGATGATTGATTAATGGTCTAGAGAATTTTTGAAATACTAAGAACTCAATTATTAAGAAAATCCAATAAATAATCAGGTCTAGAACAAAATAAATTTTTGAGTGATTCTAAAACCTTCTTCTAGCCTAAATTCAATAAAAGATCTACTTTACATGCTTATGAATGAAAAAAATATTATTAAAAAAATAATAAAAAAAGAAAAAAAATAAAGAGCAAGTTCTAAATATTGGTCTCCCACCAAGTAACCAAGTCTCGTTGTCTAAGTAAGCAATGTTATTCGCATCAAAAAGTGGGCAATATGAAGAAGCTTTCTATATAGTTAGTTTTAATCTGTAGTCTATTTAACTCGAGTCAATAAGTCTGAGGGGTGTTCTACATCTGATGCCCTAAAGTCAACTGATTTGGGAGTCATTGGTCCAAGGCTCACTGCAAGGATCAGATAGAAAGCTTAAGGGGTTAAAATATTGCACTAGCTATTAAAAAAAAAAAAACTCTAGTCCATACTAAAGATAGAGGATTTAAAGAATAAAGGTAAGAAATTGATCAAAGAAAAGCTCTAAAATTTTATGTTCTTTACTTAACTACTATTTGGGAGGACTTAATAATCCGATGATGTATCTCTCAAATCTCTAACCACGTATCAACTAACTTTAGGATAACTTGAAGAAACTTTCATATCTTATCGAGTCGGTACATCCTTCTAATCTTTCTCTTTTTACTCGAGGATGAGTAAAACTCAAGTTAGGGGTGTGATAATTATCATATATTACTAAATAATAATATTAAAATATATATTAATAAATATTTATTTAAAAAAATTATCATTTTTATTATTTTTTATGAAAAAAAGTTCATCAATGTGAAGAGCTTGATTTATAGGTTCTAATAAAATAAATTTGACTCAAATCAGAGCTAAATTAAAATTTAAATGGGAGCCATAATTTTTAATAAAAAAATAAAAAAAATTAATTAATCAATTGAACTCGTCAACTCAACCGACCAGTCTAGTAAGAACTAGTCGTGGCCCAATCTGCTAGAGACTAGCACCTTTAGTCCACAGCTGCCACTCCCCCTTTCACCATGATGTCAAGTAGAGGCTAGCCAACCGCACGGTCCATGGTGGACCGGCGGCCAACTCAATAGACCTGGACCCTTAAAGGGTCCAGGAAAATTAAACACGGTGTATGGCAGGATGAGGCTCGGCTGCACCATCCGACGGGCGATACCGCTTCTAGATAGGATCGAATAGTTGAAAGTTATAGCCGATTTTGATCTGATTTCTCCTAGCTTCATCACGCACGAATCGATGGCTGGCATCACTGCCAACTAAAATCGGATGGCAGGAGGAGATTCTGGCTTTGATCAAGTGATTGGCAGCGGGTTTGTGATGAATTTTAAAGACTGTTTGATCTAAAATGAATGGCCAAGAAACTCCAAAAAGGTTCAAACCAATCTAAACTCCAATCACAACTCCAAGGACTCAAAACCCCTATTTTTCACTCTATTAAACCCCTTTACGCCACAGATTGAAGGGAGCAGCCCACAAGGGCCTTCCAAAGCCCTGTTCTAACCTCTTTCTCTCTTCTCTCTTCTTCTTCTTTCATTTTCTTTTATTTTTATTTATATGAGAGATTCCATGATGCTACAAGCTACAAGCATCAACACTATGTATGATTGAGGTTTTGTATCTAGGAGAGTAAGGAAAGTCTTCCAAGCATGAGAGCTTATAATTTGAACCCTATCTTTCTTTTTATTGGACAATAAAATTTTTTCATCTTATACATACCTTTCTTATTCATGCTCTAATATTGAATTTTCTATAATTTATAGCTAAATAGATAAATCATGATCATGGAAAGATAGGTCTGTACTCAAGTTAGAATATATTATAAGACTTATATTTTAATATTTAATTTCTTATAATTTATACCTAAGAAGATAGATCATGATCATAGATAGATACAGTCTATGCTTAGATTAGAATGAATTATAAAAATTAAATCAAAATTATGTTCTTTGATTGCATGATCTAAACAGTCTATGTCTGTGAGATGGGTTATGATCGTGTTAGATATGGTCTATGCTCGGTAAAATAGGTTATGTTAGAATCTGATCAACAAAATGTATACCTTGTAAGATTGCATATTGATAATGAAAAGATTGCATGAATCAATTATAAACTTAAATATTGAAAGATGGAACTGAAATCCTAGACAATTTTCTCTATCTATCTTTTCTTAATTCCAAAAAGCTTAATTAATTAAAATAGACTTTTTTATTTTAATTTACTAAATCTTAATTAATTTATTTAAATTAATTTATTTAAATTTTTATTTTAAAGATTAATTTATTTTTTAAATTGAATGCAACTTAACCTTCAATTTCCAAGGAAATTGACACTCGACTCACCACTGTTCTAATTAATAGGAAGATTAGTTTTAATTTTTAATTGATGCTCTAACGATAAGTAGTCATTTTGATTGAAGTCTTAACTTAGCAAAGATTTTTGTTATTAATTTTACTTATAGGATTCTAATTTAGAATTGTCTAAATGAATTAATAAGAGAATTTAAGTTTTGATTCATATTGGATTATAGTAATCCTAGATGGTTGTTTGAATGTAATATTGGACTCAAGAATTAATTAAGGTGTTTGTGCTCCAAGCAAATTAGGAATGAGAGTTAAAAGTTCATCTATGGCATAGATAATGGTTTTGAATAAATCAGTTGAATTAAAGACTGATTTAGATGGATGTGTTCAATATATATTGAGAATGAGACTTAAAAGTTCTTTTGACCAATTTGAAAGTAAATTTGGATCTTTTTAATTCACAATACTATATTTTAATCAAAATCCATTTCATGCATTCAAAAGAAAATTGATTGTTTAAATTAGAGTGCGCAGTGGAAGCATAGTAATATGAATTAATCTGAGCTTGTCGACAATATTGATTCTTTGAGTTAAAATTTAATAATAGATGATATGATTTAATATTCCTTATAGAAAAAATTTATTGATAATGAAAAGATAATATTTTTGAATTCTAGATTATTTTTGATGTGGTTATGTGATTTTCAAAAGTAGTGCTCCTATCTACCATGATAAGAAAATTTTTAGTATATTGGATCCAAGATGGGTGGACTATTGATTTTTTGATCTTGGAATTGGAATATTTGATGATGGATTTTCTTTCTCCTAGAATTGAAGCATACACTTCTCTATCCATGAAGAAAAATTTAAGATTGTTTATCAATCTTTAATTTTGATCTTAAATTTTTATCCTCGAACATTCATTTATTGAGAGTACAATAAGGTTTGTTCATGATCTTATGGTAGATTGATTAAATCATGAGCAGCTGATATTTTTGGTAAGAAACTTATTACCTTATTTAAAATTAAGATATCAATTTTGATTCCAAGAAATGAGTGGTTCTAATTTGAATCTACATTTGAGGTATGGATCTTTTTCCTATGAAATGATTCAATGATGAAGTTGCATTGAGAATTAAAATATTAAAAAGTTCGAGGATGAGATTAGAATGCTGAATCTCTAACTTCTGAAAGTATGGATGAGAGAAAATATTTTCTATTAATATAAGATTTTGCATGACTCTAGAGATGCTAGAGTGGACAGTTGAGATTGGTCCTCCTGGGGGCGAGACTTATAAGGAAAGTCCCTGACTAGAGGTAGCTCCGACAGAGACCTTCCAATGCTTAAAATAGAGTTTCGTTCAATAGAAGGAGTGCGAGAGATAGAGTGATGGCATATCCTGGGATCCTCTTTTTTGGATTTCTTTTATAGATGGAAGCTAGAG
Organism: Cocos nucifera; assembly: GCA_006176705.1. Classification (NCBI taxonomy): domain Eukaryota; kingdom Viridiplantae; phylum Streptophyta; class Magnoliopsida; order Arecales; family Arecaceae; genus Cocos; species Cocos nucifera. The sequence goes on from QRFJ01001495.1 coordinate 279,301, forward strand.
GTCATTAGGCCTAAGCCTGTAAGCTGGCAGAGTAGGTGGCATGATTTTGTGTTCATGGGGCACCTGCTAAGGAGGCGCCTACCAAATTGGTTGGTCATAGGAGTTGATCACATTTGAATCTATGCATTGGCAGAGCAGATTGTCGGCCACTACTCTAACCATAGGTTGTGGGAGTTGATTACAACTGAATCTGTAGGTTGTTAGGACAGGCAGTCCGCCACTAACTGGGTTGCTAGGCATGGGGGCTGATGTCTGCTCGATATGGGCCGACCATCCAGGTGCTGCATTGACCCTCGATTTAGCAGGGGTCATATGCCGAGAAGACATGGCATTTTTTGAGAAGGACATAGTGGTCGAGCAACCTGCAACCTCGTCAATTCAGACAAGATGATGGTTTGTCGATAGAGGTTTAACTAATTTGCTATCGAGCCTCGAGGTCTCGATCGTGGGGATGGGGGCCAATGAGGGGGTCATCCTACCAAGTTAGAGAATTGTGATATGAGTGGGGCCAGAGAGGATTCGGTTGTTAGATATATGCCCTAGAAGCCAGATAGGCCAACACATGCAATACTTTCTATGGGCATAATTTATAAATTTTAACTTATAAACTAAATCTGGATTAATTTGTCAATTATATCTATGTTAATTGTGTTTGTAATTCATCCATTAGGTTAATGGGTATGACAAAATATATTCTCAGAAGTTGAGAAATTAAGATATGTGTTATCATAATTAACTCATAAACTACTTCTGATCGTAGGATCATCATGAGGATGGTGATCGATCTAAAAGATTGGTGTACGATCACTTTCTTTGGATAGATATATCTTGAATCTATGATGTGAAAATACTAAAGTAAAAGTATAGGTACTTGTTGAGAACAAGAATACTGAACGTAATCAACTTTGAGCAGTCATAAGAAAGTTTACCTTCTCGTCAATGACTCACTTGTTGCTGCAGTTATGTGTCTAGATTTCTAATCTATGGTGCCTCAGCAGTTCACCTTAAGGGTGTTATAGTTGATTACACCATAACACAGTCTCCTAGTCATATTGAATCCTGAGATGTATGTTGGCTATAGCACATTCATTGTAGGAATTAGATCGCACCAAGATAGAATCTATCAACCTCGATAGAGTAGTCCTATGTGATCATGAGATTAAGTCCTAAAGTCTATAGCTATGGCAGTGTGAAATAATAAAAAAGAGTTTCTGTTAGGATTTTACATCAGACTCGAATCGATTGATTCAATCATATGATAGGTATGAGATTTGATGAGTCAACCTTAACCTCGGTCCTATCAAGACTCATACTAAAAGAATCAAATCACACGATAACTGTACCGAGAGATTCTTATTCAGTTCTAATAGGCTACCACCATATTTTGCTAGGTATCATTAATGAATTATGGGATCAATTAGAATTATCCTGAGGATCAATAATTCTAATTGGCTAAATCAGAAAGAGTTATAATCCATAAAAAGGAGTTTTGATGATGTCGATGATGGAGCTCATAACATATCACATTACCATGCATAATTGAATCTATGGGGTCACACAAAAAAGAATTTGGGTCTGGATATTTTCAATTAGACTTATACAGTCCGATTGATTTGGATTTGATCTAATTAGGTTCAAGAAAATCATGCTAGCATATGATCGAACCTAATTCTCTCCTGCATTGAATTTTCTATTGGATTGGACACTATTTATTGGCTTTGTCCTGATCTCTTGAGAGGATAAAGTTGAAGGGGTGCCAAGTATTGGTGTCATTCCCATGTTTGACTTGGTCTTCATGCGCAAAGGAAAAGGGGCGCACGCCCCCTAGAATTTCTCTAGGGGTGTGTACCCTCAGATATCTGAGAGAGAAGGGGGTGCACGCCCCTTCCTTCCTGATGTGTGCCCCTTAGAGATAAGGATAAGAAGGAGTATTATTTCATTTAAACCCCATTTGAATGGGTCAAATAGTTTTGCTTCATTCAAACTTAAAGGGAGAGAATATCTAGGCTCCAACCACCTATCTGATGAGGTGGCATGCACCCTATATGAGTTTTGTTTGACAAAATGCATGGAGAATTGAGAGGAGGCACCATATATTTGTTAAAGAGTCCTTCCGCTTTAAGTATTTGATCCGGTCAAATACTTAAAGCCCTTGGACTCTAGGTTTTCTATTTCTATAAATAAGAAACCTGCTAATATGATTTTCATCACAATTTGGAAAGTATGAAGAGAAGGAAAATCAATATTTTTCCATCATAGGATCGTTCATATTTGATTAGATTTGAAAGGATATTTCAAAAATTTTCTAACAGATTCTAATCAGATTTAAAACTACTCGGATCTAATCCTATAGATCAATATAAAATAAAGTAGGAACAATAATTATTACCTTTAGGGTAAACTGCTTTTATCCTGACGATGATCTGCTGAAGTTTGGGGTTCTGGATCCATCCATGCAAGCACCTGGCCTCTACTAGAGTCCACTAGGATAAAATCTAGATGTGATCTCTTTCTGGATCTAATTTTCAAAAATTAGATATGGATCTGATTCATAGAGCCTTCAAAATAGTCAATGAAGGTAGTGCGCTCATCTCACGAACACGTCGCATGTCTTCCTAATCCATGCACCAAACCTTGGATCTTCCTTGCTGGAATCACCCAAATTTTGGGGTAGGGAGAGGGGAGAGAGAGGATCAGAGGGAGGTGTGGAAGAGAGGAGGGGCAACCTTGCGGCATAGTAGATGGGCACAACAATAAAAGCCTAGTTGTAGATTGTTAGGATAAACTATCCTCTCTCAGACCAGCATGGCCGCTGGTGATTAGCCAAACAATAATGAACAATCTCCTAGGATCAACGTGGAAGCAAAATAATGGATTCAAGAGAAAAGAGAGAAAGAGAACACAAGAGTTTTTCGAGAAAAAAGAACTTTATTTAATGAATTCAGCATCATATACAACCTTGACCTATTTTCAATTTTTATACTTTATAAAAGGGTCAAGCCCCAAGCTCATAGAAAAACTTCCCAAAATCAAAATAACCCATGTATACAAAACAAACCCACAAAAATTGAGTTGGCCTAGTTTCAGACTGGGTTGGCTAACTTGCGACTAGATTGGCTCAGTCTGAGACTGAGCCGACCAAGTTGTGTACCATGCCAATAGCCCGAAAATGTTGCTTTTTGTCTAGATTTTCTCTAAGACATAGCCGATCCAGTCCTGAACTGAGCTAGCCCAGTTTCAAACTTAACTGGCTCAGTCTCAAGGTGAGCCGACCTAGTTTCTGAACTTTGCTATCTGGACTAATTTCTCTTCTAGCTTGCTTCCATCTTTTCATAACCTATATTCTCATGTTCTCAAGACTTGGGAGCGCCACTTTTGAGCTCACATTCTCCATCTTAGTACTTCCAAGTCCTTGTGAACTCATCTCTTCTTAGCAAACCTATCCTTGCCACATACATCTGAAAGCTATCTCTGGGGAGTACCTTCGTGAGTGCATCAGACTGGTTCTGCTTGTTATGCACCTTCATCAGTTCCACTTCACCTTCCTCCACCAGCTCTCTGATCCTGTGGTACCTCACATCTATATGCTTTGTGTGCACATGATAGACTGGGTTCTATGCCAATAGCAGAGCACTTTGACTATCATTAAATAGTGTAACCTTGCTCTGCTCCACCCCCAACTCAACAATCAACCTCCTAAGCCAAAGGACTTCTTTTATAGCCTCTGTTATTCCAATATACTCGACCTCTATGGTAGACAAGGCCGTAATTGATTGAAGGGTTGATCTCCAAGACACGAATCTATCATACACGCAGAAGATGTATCCAGTAGTAGACCTTCTTGTATCAAGATCTTTTGCATAATTCACATCTACAAATCCTTCCAAAGGACTCAAACTTCCATCTTCAAATCCTCCTGGCTGTCCGCCAAACACCAAACCATAATCCCTTGTTCCATGCAGATATCGCAATATCCATTTTAATGCTTTTCAGTGTTCCTTCCCAAGGTTAGCCATGTATCTACTAATCATGCTCACTGCATGTGCTATATCTATTATACAGCATACCATAGTGTACATCACACTGCCTACAGCATTCGCATAAGAGATTCTTTTCTTGTATTCTCTCTTCTCTTCTGACTGGGGGCTTTGTAACTTGGAGAGAGATATATGGCTCGATAATGGCGTCTCTGCAGGTTTGACCTTCTCCATCCCAAATCTCTTCAGAACTTTCTGCATATATCTTTCTTATGATAAATGGAGCACTTCTTTGCACCTATCTCTACAAATCTTCATTTCAAGGATTTTCTCAGGTAGACCCAGATCTCTCATCTCAAACTCAGATGATAATGCCTTTTCAGCCTTTTCATAACTTTCATGCTTCTACTGACTATAAGCATATCATCTACATGCAGTAGCAGGTACAGAGCATCCTCCTCATCTACATTCTTGATGTAGACATAGCAATCATGTTCACATCTACTGAAACTCAGGCTCAAAACAAAACTATCAAATCTTCGATACCATCGATGAGGGGACTATTTCAAGCCATAAAAAGATCTTTTGAGTAAACATACCTTTTCTTTCTATCTAGCCTCCATAAAATCATCTGGATGCTTCATGTAGATCCTTTCCTCCAATGTGCCATGAAGGAAGGCCATCTTCACATCCATCTGTTCTAACTCCATGTTGTACTGTGCCACCAGTGATAGTAAAATCCGAATAGATGTATGATGCACCATTGAAGAAAAAATTTTTATGTAGTCAATCTTTTTCCTTTATGAGTATTCCTTTGCGATCAGCCATGCTTTGAATTTAACTCCACCTTATTCTGAAGGTGCCTCTTTCTTTGTAAATACCCACTTTAAGCCAATAGGTCGAGCACCTTCTAGAAGATCCACCAGCTGCCATATCTGATTCTTTTCAAGTGATTTCATCACCTCCATCATGGCCTGCATCTATGAATCATGATCCTCACTCTCCATAGCCTCTGCATAATTTTTTAGATCTCCATTAGCAATGATGAGTGCATAGGAGATAACCTCATCAATGCCATATCTAACTAATCTCTTGATAGTATGCTGGGGTTTGTGCAAAGCCACTCCCACTGGCACATCTCTGCCTAATGTCTGTGACTAATCCTGCATATCCATCTAAACTACTAGCACTTCATACTGGTCTTTCATTTGAGTATCTTTTCTCCTATCCAGGCTCCACCTCAATAGGAACACTCCTATATGTGGATTCGGACTGCATATTATCTATCTCAAACTGACCACTATTGTTCACCTTTGTCTTTCTAGTTCTATCTATACCAGACCTCCTCAAGATGCTCTTCTCATCAAAGATAATGTTCCTGCTGATCACTGACTTCTGTGCCTAAGAGTTCCATAGCAAGTGTCCCTTGACTCCTTGTGGATACCCTATGAATGTCATCTTTTAAGATTTTGGATCCAATTTGCTCCTCTTGGTTGCCTCCATATGTGCATAGGCCGGGCAATCGAAGACCTTTAGGTAGCCAAGCTCCACCTTTTTTCTACTCCAAACCTCCTCTGGAATGCATTCGTTTAGCTTACGATGTGTGGATCTGTTCACAAGAAAATAAGAAAAAATTAAGGCATCATCCCAAAAAGATTTTGAAAGTGATGTCTGCAGCCTCAAACTCCATGCCTTCTCGATCAATGTCTAGTTCATTCTTTCTACGACACCATTCTGCTGGAGAGTCATCTTCATCATGTAATGGCATTTGATGCAATTTTCCTTACAGCACCTCCTGAACTTCAGGCTAGTATACTCTCCTCCATTGTCTGACCTCAGACACTTCACCTATCTTCCTGACTCCTTCTCTACTTTAGCTCTCCAGGCTCTAAACTGGACAAACACCTCTAATTTTTCTCTAATCAGATAAAACCACACCTTTCATGAGAAATCATCAATAAAATGTTAAAATATCTTGCCCCATCACTAGCTGATATAGGAGCTGGTTTCCACACATCCGAGTGCACTAAATCCAGCACTCCTTCACTACGTTTGGTACTTCTAGCAAACTTTATCCTACGTTATTTGCCAAAGATACATGGCTCACACAAATCTATGCCCTCCTTCTTCAAGATTGGGATCATACCTCTTTTGCTAAGTTCAGTGAGTCCATAGTCACTTATATGATTCATTTGATAGTGCCACAGCCAATATAAAATCTGCTCCTCCTGTGCCACTGCTAGCACCTCTGTACTATCATTCATCACTGAGCCTTCTATTCTATAAAAATTGTTCCTCAGTCTTCTATATCTCATCACCATCAAAGATCCCTTGGAAATTTTCAGACATCCACTCCCAACCTAGATATTAAAAGCATAACCCTGCTCCTCCAAGTAGTCCAAAGAAATCAAATTCTTTTTCAACTCTGGTACATGCCTGACATTTGATAATGTATGAATAATTCCATCGTACATTCTCATCTTGATAGAGCCAACTCCAGCTACTTTGCATAGGTGATCATCTTCAAGGTTGACACTTCCACCATCAACCTTTTGGTAGGTAACAAACTACTCCTGATGAGAAGTATAGTGGTGCGAGCATGCTGAATCCAATATCCATATAGTATCACACTCTATGGATACATCTAATACAACTAACAGGTCTTCTTCATTGCTCACAGAAGTTGTATCATGTTCTTTACTAGCCTTTCCTTTTTCTGATCTCAAAAGGGGATAATCTTTCCTCGGTGTCTAGGCTGATGATATTTATAATATTTCAATATCTTTCTCTGATCTCAAGACTTTGACCTACCCTTGGATTTTCCTCTTGCCTTTTCTTTTGATCTTTCCTATCTTTTATTCACCACCAAGATCTCAGACTTAGGGTCTCCCTTGCAGATCTTCTTTCTTTGCTTATTTGATTTGAGCATACCAACAACCTCTTCATAGTTTAGGATCTTCTTTTCATAAACTAAAGTTATTATAAGACCATCATACGAACCTGAGAGAGAACATAATAGCAGCAATGCCCGATCCTTCTCGTCGATCTTCATATCCAAACTCATCACCTCAGAATACACCTGATTGAACCTTTGGATATATGCAACGAGATCTCCACCTTTGGGCATCCTTAGACTATACAACTATTTCTTCAACCATAGCTTATTTATCATGTTCTTCTCCATATATGTGTTCTCCAGTCTCGTCCAGAGCCTCTTTGCCGTAGTCTCTATATAAACCTCAAACAAAATCTAATCAGTCAAGCACATTCGGATTGTGCTGAAAGCAATTTCTTCCAACTCTTCCCAATCCTCAGCACTGATCTTTTCCGACCTTTTGCTTGTCAAGACCTTGTAGATCCTTTGTTGACCCAACAAGTCCTTTACCCTTTGCTGCCATAGGATAAAGTTCTCCTTGCCATCAAACTTCTTAAAATCCACCTTGAATCCACTCGATCCCACAACTTCAAACAAGTCAAGAACAGATCCCTAACACCCTTCTTCGATCACACACCAGTAACACTATCCTTCAAAGAAGATCTAAACATCCTAGATCCTTTTTCCAACCATCTGTATCACCATCCCTCCGTGTATCCAATCTCCACCTTAATCTAAAGACAAATAACGAAGAAATAAGAAGATTTTGGATAAAACCTAAAGCAACAAATTCTGGATGTAGTAACCCTAGGTGTCTTTTTTCTTCCATGTAACACCGCTCTGATACCAATTGTTGGGATAAACTATCCTCTCTCAGACTGGCATGACCGCTGGTGATTAGCCAAGAAACAAAGAACAATCTCCTAGGATCAATGCAGAAGCAAAATAATGGATTCAAGAGAAAAGAGAGAAAGAGAGCACAAGAATTTTTCAGTAGAAAAGAGCTTTATTCAATGAATTTAGCATCATATACAACCTTGACCTATTTTTAGTATTTATACTTTACAAAAGGGTCAAGCTCCAAGCTCATAGAAAAACTTTTCAAAATCCAAACAACCCACATACAAAAAATAAACCCACAAAAACTGAGCTGATCTAGTTTCAGACTGGACCGACTAACCCATGACTAGGTCGGCTCAGTCTGAAACTAAGTCGATCCAATTATGTACCATATCAATAGTCCAAAAATGCTACTTTCTATCTGAATTTTTCTCTGAGATATAGTTGATCTAGTCCTGGACTGAGCCAGCCTAGTTCCCAACTTAGTCGACTTAGTCTCAGGATGAGCCGACCTAGTTTCTGAACTTTGCTATTTGGACTAATTTTTTTTTTGACTTGCTCCCATCTTCTCATGATCTATCTTCTCATGTTTCTAAGATTTGGGAGCATCACTTTTGAGCTCACACATATAGGGTTTAAATAGACCCTACTGCGCCATGCAATGCTACATCACTTTGACCAATCATATTACTCGATTCAATCAGCTCTTAATCTAATTGGTGGAGTGATGTCACCTGATCCAATCAGATTAGAGTCCCCTAGGATCCTCCATAGGTGGTGCCATAGATGGATAGGCCCAAATACTTTGACACCCAAGAGTTTAAAACCATTAAGCAACCCTAGAGTTCTATCTATATGGGACTCCATCTCTTTTCTCCATATGCACATGCCAACTAGGGGCGTGCACATATTTTTGTGCATGAAGTCCAAGTGGGCATGTGCCCCAAGGAGATGTCCAAGGAGGGTGCACACCCCTACCCCTTTTTTCCTATATTAGGACATCCGATGTCCCAATAGTGAAAGAAAATGATAGGTGGCGACAGAAATTAGGAGGTATTGTCTTATTTCCATTTGATGGATTAAGACAATCCTTTTCTAATCTAGACAAGCTCCAGTTAGACAAGGACAAACCCATATAGGATTCTCTAGTGAGCCCAAACTAATTTGGATTAGTCGAGATGAACCAGAAAGACTATAGAAGAAGAAAGTTAGGCTCAATCATGTGCTAGCATGATTTTCTTGAACCTAATTGGATCTAATCTAAATCAATTGAACTGGATTAGCTCAATTGATCACATCTAGACCCAATTTCTTGTTTGTGTGATCTAGTTAGGTTTAATTCCATATGGTAATGAGATATGTCATGATCTCTATCATTGACATCATCAAAACATCTTTCGATGGATTAAAACTTTTTCGATTCATACAATTAAAATGATCGATCATCAAAATCATTCTAATTACTTTCAAAATCCACCAGTGACACCTAGTAGTATATGGTGGCAATCCATCATAACCAAAAATGAACCTCTTGGTGTAGCTACTTGTGTGATTGGATTCTTCTATCTTGAGCTCCGATAGGATTAGGGTTAAGGTAAACTCATCAAACCCAATATCCATCATATGAATTAATCATTCAATTCAAGTCTGATGTGAAATTCTAATAGAAACTCTTTCTATCATCTTCATACTACCATGGCCATGGGCTTATGGACTCAATCTCATGATCATCATAGAGCTACTCCTCATCTACCAAGGTAGATAGATCCCTTATTGGTGTAATCCAATTCCTATAATGAACATGCTATAGCCAACATACACCTCAGGATTTTGAATGGCTAGGAGATCGAGTTATGATGTAAGCAAACTATAACACCCTCAAGGTGAACTGCCAATGCACCTCAAGTTAAAGAACCAGACACACCACTACAGCATCGAGCCAATCATCGATGAGAAGGTAGACTTTCTAATAACTGCTTGAGGTGGTCACGCTCAGTGCCCTCATTCTCTAACGAGTACATGTACTCTTGCTTCAATATCTCCATATCATAGATACAAGATTCATCTATCCTAAGAAAGTGATCGTATACCAACCTTTCATAGTGAACACCATCCTCGTGATGATCCTACGATCAAAAGTAATTTATGAGTTAATTATGAAAATTCATGTCTTAAATTTTCTACTCTTGAAAAAATGAATTATCATTATCATTAACTCAAAAAATATATCACAGACACTTTAAATACACACCTTGATAAAAAATAATTTTTTATTAATTTATAGTTAAAATTATAAAATTGCCCTTAGAAGTGTATTATAAGTGTTAGCCAATCTGGCTTCTAGAGCACCCATCTAACAAACTCCCACTGATCTAAAGTCAATTGGCAATAAATCTAAGTCCCATCTTCTCTAAGTGGACTTGGATCTTCTGTTGGCTAATGGCTCTGTTAGTGGGTCAGTCGCATTATCTACAGTGTTAACTCTCTTAACCTCGACGTATTCCTTCTCAAGATAATCACGGATGAGGTGGAATTGCTATTCAAAGTGCTTGAATTTCTGATGAGACCTTAGCTTCTTAGCTAGGACAATGGCACCATTGTTGTCACAGTATAGAGGGACGTCATCCGATGGCATCTTTCCGAGCTCTATAGCAAACTTCTTGTACCAGGATGCCTCCTTCACAGCTTTCGATGTAGCAATGTATTTTACTTCCATGGTAGAGTCTGCTATCACCATCTGCTTGGTGAAGAAAAATACTATTTTTCATCGCAGGATCGTGCAGATCTGAGGGGTCAACTTCTCGAAACTCAAAATGATTTTAAAGTTTCAGAGCCAATCCTTGTAGTTGGATTCGATCAGTCTATGGGTGTCGAAGATACGGGCTAATGGGTTGGACGTAGACATTTTTCTATAGAAAGTCAAAATTTTTAGTTAGATTTTATAATTAGACTTAAATAATTTATTTAAAAATTTTATTTTTAAATAAATAGGCTCTCACTATTTACTCGAATCCCTACACTTTCTTCATAGAGATGCAAAAATCTCCATGATTATAGATTTTTAGTGGGTGGTGTAGTCTCACCAACTGACTCACCACCTTACCTAATAGTTATTGGTGATGGGTCAACCGATGAGTGGACAACCCTTGTCCAATGATTCCCTAATCATGGTGCACCCTAACTTGATCTCTAATTCATGAATCTCATCGTGTTTGGAATATTGATCCACTCTTTAGTTAAGTCAGATCCACCATTTGCATAGATTGAATTTCTGATTGGATCTCTCATCGTATCCAAAATATTGAGCCCAACCCATCCTCCAACTCATAGCATCCAATGCCTAATAGACATGGTTGCATCTTTTCGGTGCAACTAAACCACTGTATCTAGCCGAGAATAATCAACCTTGAAAAGGGCCCGTACATCTACAATGGTGGAAGACCTTGGACTTAATATTTTCTTAGGAAGATTTAATTTACGTTTCTGTAAACTTGACTTGACTTAGTCATAACAATTATGACTAACCTAGTGACATGGGTTGACTTGAATTATTAGCCACCTCGAATCAGAACTGTATCGATACAAATGGATAGGTAAGTGAGACCGATGGAAGGGATATGCCATTAACTCGACAAGAATGCATTCAGATCGAGTAGCTCCCAATTAAAAATTAGATGGTCGTATCTATCAAACTTATCTTAGATACTAAATTATCGAATCAGAATCAATTAGGTTAGCCTACAATCTAGGCTCGAATCATGGAGCCAAATTAGATTTTGATTTGATCGAGTCACATCTCAATGTGATTCAATCTTGATCCAGACTTAATCATATTAAGCTGGTCAAATTTAAGCTTTCTTTGATCCCACCTAACAAACTCTTGATTCGATTTGATCAACCGCTAAACCTAATTAAGCTACCTAAGCCCGAACCCAATTTTATGAATATGTCTTAGATCTAAAAATTTATAATTTTAGATCTATTTAATTTTATAATTTTAATTCTTAATTAAGTTTTGGATTCATGAATAAAATAAGTAATAGAAATCCTAGGGTTTGAGGATCTAGAATTTTGCAAAAAAATAAGTTCTGATTTCTAATTAAGGATGAATGCATAGCATACCTACACACCATAAGAACACCCCATCGAATGAAAGAAGAGGGCTTTAAATTCTATTTTGTTCTTATGACCAGACGGCCATGGAAAACTCCTTAATCAAAAATATAATTTTTACTATAAAACTAGTTAGAACATATATCACATAGAAAAAGATCTAACTAATACATGTCTTGCATACATCTCATGTATCATCAATATGCATACTTTTAGATCTAAAATATTACATATTAAATCTTAAAAATAAAATTTTAATTTGATCATATTAAAATTAAAACTATTCTAAATATCTTATAGAACTATTCTATGACTAGTCTAAGCATGCATCTTTCATATCTCATATGAATAAATCAAAATTAAAAACTTTATTTTCTATTTTTTAGATCTAATTACAATAATTATAATATTAAAAAAAATAAAAATTAAATATATTTAAAATTATATTTAATTAAATTAAATACATGATCATACTAGACTACACATAAAACTATTTTATACCCAGTCATGCATCTCATACATATTAGATTTAAATTATTTAATTTTTAATTTTTTAATTTTAGATCGAATCACATCTGATGTGATATCTAAAATCTTTTAATATTAAATTATAAATAAAAATAAAATTAGATCTAAGATAGATCTAAAGAACTGCTAATGCAGCTCTGATACCAGTTGAAGAAAAAATACTATTTTCCATCGCAGGATCGTGCAGATCTGATCAGATCTGAGAAAAATTTTTAAAAAATTCCTAAATGATCAGATCAGATTTAAGAATTCTCAAATCTAATCATAGTGATCTAATATTAAAAATTAAAAATTAAAATTAAATTAGATTTAATTTAAAGTACTTGATTGGGTAATCTAATTACCCTGCAATGATCCTATTGATTCTTAAGGTTTTGAAAGGGGCAACACACGTGCCTGGCTTCTATTGGTATCTACTCCAGTAGGATCTAAACATTTTCTCCTCATAAACCTTTTCTCCAAAAATCAAATCTGGATCTAATCCAAAGAACCTTCAAAACTATTTCTAAAAGTAGCCCGTCCGTCACATGAACACTGTCGCGTAGATCCTAAATATTATGCCAAAAACCTTGGACCTTCTTCTTAGATTTGTGCCTAACTTTTTAGGCTTGTAGAAGAGAAGAAGAGAGAGGATAGAGGGGGTATGGGATATTAGAGATGGCAGACTTTGGGCATGGAAAATTATTTCTTGCATTACATGTACTTTAATGTTAGAAAGGCTTTTATGTCCAATGCCTACTTAGAGTCCCCTTTGATCAAAATAACTCATTTATTTTATCACTAGGACTCTAGGACTCATTCTCTACAAAAATCCACCAGAACTCATCTATTTTTTTTGTCAAAAATGATTCAAAAAGGTATTAGCATGAGTAGATAAGGAAGAGTCCACTACGCCTAAGACTCTTCCCTCAAGAGTTTGATCCAAATCAAACTCTATCATAACTTAGTGTAGATACCTCTAAAAATCATAAAATTTGGTACACCTAATGCATAACTCATTCTCTATCACATATCCAAAAATTAAACTAAAATAATTTCTAAAGAATATTTTAGAAGTATTTAATTAGGTGACCCTCAATTCTCTCAAAGAGGTCAACTTTTGACCCTAGTCCAATTTGACTATGAATGGATTTAATTTCTATAATTAATTTGATCTGGACTTATTCCAGTCAGATAAAAATAAACCCATTCAAAATACAAGAATGAGTGAAATTAAATTTGACTCGATTGTGATGAATTAGAAAGATTTCAGAAGGAGAAAGTCAAGCTCAATCATGTGCTAGCACGATTACCTTGAACCTGATTAGATCTAATTCAAATCAATCAAATTGGCTTAGCTCAATTGATGATATCCAAACCCAAATTCTTATTTGTATGATTCAGTTAGGTTTAATTTTATATGGTAATGAGATATATCACGATCTCCATCATCGACATCATCGAAACACCTTTCGATGGACCAGAACTTTTCTGATTCATACAATTAGAATGATTGATCATCAAAATCATCCTAATTGCTCCCAAAATCCATCAGTGACACCTAGCAGTATATGGTGGCAATCCATCAGAACTGAAAGAGAACCTTTCAGTATAGTTACTTGTGTAATTGGGTTCTTCTATCTTGAGCTCTGATAGGATTTGGGGTAAGGTGAACTCATTAAACCCAATGTCCGTCATATGAATTAATCATTTGTTTCAAGTCTAATATGAAACCCTAATAGAAACTCTTTCTATCATCTTCACTTTACCATGGCTATGGGCTTATGAACTCAATCTCATGATTATCATAGGGCTACTCCTCATCTACCAAGGTAGATAGATCCCCTATTGGTGCAATCCAATTCTTACAATGAATATGCTATAGCCAATATACACCTCAGGATTCCAAATGGCTAAGAGATGGAGTTGTGGTGTAGTCAAACTATAACACCCTCATGGTGAACTATCAATGCACCTTAGATCAAAAAACCAGACACACCACTACAGCATCGAGTCAGTCATCGATGAGAAGGTATACTTCCTTATGACTACTCGAGGTGGTCAGGCTCAGTGCCCCCGTTCTCTAATGAGTATCTGTATTCTTACTTCGGTATCTCCATACCATAGACTCAAGATACATCTATCCTAAGAAAGTGATCATACACCAACCTTCCGGATCGATCACCATCCTCATGATGATCTTATGGTCGGGAGCAATTTATGAGTTAATTATGAAAATTCATGTCTTAAATTTTCAACTCTTGAAAATATGAATTATCATTACCATTAACTCAGAGGATGTATCACAGACACTTTTAAATACACATTGTAATAAAAGATAACCTATTTATTAATTTATAGTCAAAATTATAAAATTGTTCCTAGAAGTGTATTGCAAGTGACAGCCAATCTGGCTTCTAAGGTGCACATCTAACACTTGAAACACTTCTAGCTAACGTCGTACTCTACCAGATCTTCTTAAAGGTGCTACTTTAATAGGCTCCAAGTTTGATCAGATCAAATTTGATTATGTAGATTTACTAGATTATGTTGGTTCATTTTCTACCAGTCAAACTTCTCCAAGTTCAACTTGATAGACATTAGTTCCTTCTCTAAGAAACTTTTTTCCAAAAGGAATGCCCTACTATTGATGAACATCTTATGTTATTCAAGATGGTAGAATTAATAACCCTTAAATACCTATTAGACCAAAATCCAAGTTTATATGTGTGCAAACCTATGACATAGGTCGATCAATCCTAAACCCGAAGGTGAGAGAGTCTAGGTCTACACCCAATCCATATTCCATATGAAGTTTTTACAATAGATTTACTTGGTATAAATATTCAAAGTAAAATAAATAGTTATAAGAGCACAACCTTGAAACAAGCAGACTAGTGAACCCTATCGTGGATTGAATCATGTCTAACAAAGTTTAATTTCTTCTTTTCGATACATTGTGTTTCGAAAAAAAATCACTGAGAGAGAATTTTATTCTCTCCTAGATATGTCACAAACATACTGGATAAGTATTCACCTCTTCGATCTGATCGAAGAGTTCTAATACCATTTTCAGTTTATTTTTCTATTTCATTATTGAATTGTTTGAACATTTCAAATGATTCAGGCTAGATGCACCCATGACCAGATAGGTCATCTATAATGAAATATTGATATCTTTCTCTGGCACTCGAGTTCAAAGATCCACATATATCAATATGTATGAAACTTAGAACTTTATCAGCTCTTTCATCTTTTCCAGTAAAAGGTGACTTTGTCATCTTTCCAAGAAGAAAAAACTCACAGATTATCAAAGATTCATAATCATTGATGTTGAGATTTTTCACTCAACCTAACCTGTTTATCCTATTCTTGTCAAGATGACTAAGCCTATAATGCCAAATATAAATATCCATGATATAATCTAACTTAGGTATTTATAAATGTGTACATTATACTTAACAGGCTGTGTAAATGTTAAATATCATTTTTTTATTATCCATATATTATTATAATATTATTCATAATAATATCACAATAATCTCTTTTATTGATAAACAATAACGATCTCTGGCCAAAAGGCCAATAGAGATCATATTTATCATAAATAATGGATAATAGTGACAATCACTCAAAATGACATCTTTTAAAAATAAGCTTGATAATTTCTAAAGCTAGAATTGGAACAGGACTTTCATCCCCAATGTTTAGGTATTTCTCACCATTTTTAAACATTCCACTTATCTATAGTCCTTGCAATAAATTAAATAGGACTACTGGTATCCAATACTCAGATAGTAGAATTTTAAATAGAGAAATTTCAAGGTATTATCATATAACATCCTTAATGAGCAACTCTTGCTTCTTTCTCTTGTTCGCCCTATTATGGTCAAGAGAAGCATGACAATTCTTCTTCCTATGATCCTGCTTCTAACAATAGAAGCACTATGCCTGATTTTGGTCAATTTTGGTCTAATTATTTTGATTGGACTTAGAAGTTCCAATACGAATCCATTCATACGGCTGAACCAAATTCAACTTTCGATACTAATTATCAAAGTTGGGTCCCATAAGTCATGACTATCTAATAGTAATAGGAGCAATTAGAGTTTAGCCTTAATTTGAGAAAAGATAACAATAACCTAAGTGTATGAATTATTTTAAGTTTAGAAATTTGAACTTTAGTCTTAAGATTCTTCCACTATTTTATTCAAATTGGTAGCCTCTACCTTCAATTCAAAAATTATTTTAATTTTCTAGTAGATACTAGAACCCACATAGACTACACACAAGCTCGACTTTGGTCAGTCAACCCATGTGTATATATGGGTAGGTTCATTAATCAATTATTTCTTCAAACAACTTTTGGTAATTTAATTTTGCCCCAGAAGCCTAATCAGTCGACTATGACCTCCATTGTAAGGATCTGGTAAGGTCCAACCATTAACATGATCACACTTGGTGCGTCCAACCAATGAATGATTAATCCTAACTTTGGTTGGCTAACCTAACCACCATTAGAGAGATACTTCCAAGTTATCATATTATGAATGATAATTCCATTAGTCAATAAGCACCAGGCCTTTGGGCCTCCAATGATTATTAAGTTAATGGATCCATTATCATCCAACTTAATGAAAGGCTATGACTCAGTTATCTCTATAACTTTATCATTTTAAGGACCTAATAATTTTAGAGAATTTATAATTTATTTATGATTTAAGGATAGAAATAATATGGATCAATTTGCTCCCACTGACTTAACTAAGTCAAGTCCTCCCACTGACTTCTCAAGTCTTTAACAAGGACTAGGATCAATATCGATCCATGGGCGCCTGGATCAGTCTCACTAAATAAAATCAGTCTCACTGATTTTCTATATGACATGGATTAGCATGAATCAATGAGCAACCTAATCAAGACCTGATTAACCACATTGATCAGGTAAGTGAGATCAGCAGGAGGGTCTGCTAAGGCTTGCCTTAGACATCATAAAAAATGGTTAGGTAAGTAGGCTACCAATTAAAAACCATCGATCTAAGAATGTCAGACTCACCTTAGACACCAATCGGTTTATCAGTTCTGATTTGGTCTGCCTAAAGACTCGGGCTCAATCATTAAGCCACGATCAGTATCCATTTGTTAGATGTATGAACTTTGATTAATTACAACTATTGAATTGATCTATAGAAATAACCTAATCCTAATTAACTATTAATTAGGTTTGATCAATTTATTAACTTAGTCTATTTTTAATCTAACCCTAGGTCTAATCCAGTTAAGGACCTGATCAAAGCTAACCAATTACCCTTTAACCTATATTTTATGAAATTATCTTAGAATCTTCAAATCATAAACCTAGATCCTAAATAATCACTTAATTCTTAATTAAGTTCAAAGCTTATGGATTTAGATTTATGAAACCTCAGAACTAATTTTTGATTTGATCATTTGAAATATTTTCAAATTATAAATAATTTACATTGAATCATATTCAATGTATGGTTTTAGATCTAATTTGTTTTAATGTTTTGATCATGTCTTAGGATTTCGAATCTAAAATTTTATAAAAATTAATTTCTTAATTTAAATTTTATAAAATAAATATATCAGACATATACATTCTAGATTCAAAACAAAGGATATATATCAACATATGCAATAATAGAATCTAGATCTAAACATAAAACACATCATATGGATCAGATCATAAACCATTTAAATTTAGATTTAAAATTAAAAAATAAGTTATAAATCATTTTAGATCTCATCTAATATATTTATGATTTAGATTATTCAGGTCAGCACATACTAAGACAACCTCTCTACTGTAAGTGGTATATCTTTCAGCGGGACAACCTTATAGTAGTATATACAACATGATATTATTTAAATCTAATATAAATAATCTAAAATAGATCTAACATATATAAAATAAAAAATAAATCATAAAATTATTTAGATCATATCTAACTTACTCATGTTCAAGAATAGATCAACACATACTAGGATAACCTCTCCATTGTAAGAGATAAACCTTACAGAAGGACAACCTTATAGTAGTATGTGTGATCTTAAGAATTTTATTTTTTAAATTTATTTTAATATAAATATGATCATGTTATAAAAGAATCTTGATGCTCTGATACCACTATTGGAAAATATATAGGGTTTCATGCTTGAATTTCAAAATAATTTTGAAATAAATCACAGCAGAAGATGCAGATTAAATTATTTAATCTACAAAAGCATGTAATCTAATTACTATACCCTATATCTAGGATCTGTAATATATCATAATGCATAAATAAATAAGAAAATAAATATTTTGATATTGATCAAATCAATACTCTAGATCTAGAACAGTTCTAGATCGAAATACTAGATTGCATCTAGGTAAGAGAAGAGATCAAATCTCTTATCTTCATGTGGGTTGAGAACTCTATGGTTGATTTTCATTATTGCATTTGGAATCACACATGCATCCAGTCTCTACAGAAAGTCCACACAAGGTTGCAACATAAATCGAAGGTTCGTCAACCGAAGATCCACTCAAAGTGCTAGCTTTTTGTAGATCCCTTCTGATAGTTAATCTAAAAATTATTCTTCAGATCTCTTAGATACTCTAAGAGATGAAGAATAAAAGAAGAAATAAGAAATAAATTCAACCTTTGGATCTTCCAAAAAATAGAAATAAGAATAAGAAAAAACACCCTAGGAGAAGATAGATCTCCTCTTTCAAGACATCAACGATTGATGTCCTAAAAAAATCTCTATATTAGGATAAGAGGAGACCTTCTCCTCTAGATTTTTTTCATATTTATAGATTTAGCATTATCTAATTTTTCTCATAAAAAAATTTATAAATAAATAGAGAAGAAGGGTTCTCAAAGAAACCCTAAGAGAAGACATATCTTCTCTTCTTCTTCTCTCATCAGAACATGATCAGATCATGTCCAAAAAGAATATCATGTCGCAACAACTTGGAGAACTCATCCCCATGCCATATTCTTCTTTCTCTCTTAGATTTTTATCACATAAAAATATATTAAAAAATAAGAAGAAAATACTTAAAAGAAAACTAAGAGAAGACAATCTTCTCTTACCTTTGTCTTCATTAAGACATCAACATTTGATGTTCAAAAGAAAGGGCCTTCTCAAAGATAATTGATGCCCCAAAATCACTCACACCATCCTCTCTTTCTATTCTATTTTTGGTGAAAATCCTAGAATTTTTTATGCTCAAAATTCATTAGAAGGAGGCATCCCAAGATAATAGGAAGACTAGGTCAAATGACCTAGTCAAACTAGGAAACTAGGAGGAGATTGGGGGGTGTCCAACTCTTGGATGCCTCCTCAGATTTTTTGTGCATAGAGAGCATAAAAGCATTGCACCAAATGAGAAGAAAAAGGGTGACATAATAAAATATGGAGCATGGGATAATTTCCATAAAGAGAGGAGAAGAGTTTTAACAAATTAAAACTCTTATTTAGTTTGACTCATTCAAACTAACTTCCAAATAAGACCAAGTCAAATTTGTATCCAAATTTACCAAGATATAGTGTGTGGAAAATCAATCTTAGGTGTGGAAAATTTAGGAAAAAATCTGAAAACAAAAAAATGGGCATGAGCTCAAAGGTGGCGCAAGAAAGGAGTGAGAGTCCCAGTCCAACTAGGACTCTTCTTGTTTGACTAGGTCAAAATTGTTTTGAATCTAATTCAAATCAGATTAAATATGAATAAATTAAGAATGATCCTATTCCAACTAGGAGTCTAATTAAATTAAATTAAACCATATTTAATTCTAATTTAAATTCTAACTCAATTATGAATTAGGTGCACTCAAATCCTAGTCCAACTAGGAATTATTTTTTGCTTGTAATTGGGTTATCCAATAAGCCAATTAAATTTAATCTGATTAAGTTCAAACTAATTCTAATTAAATCTAATTCAATTAGACTTGATCTTGCTTGATTGCTCAATTAGATTGAGCTAATTAGCAATCCAATTGCTAATCAATCCTCCTATAATACTTGCATTAGGTCAAACATCAATCGCATTGAATGTTTGACCTTAGAACGATTCTTAATCATTGATTAACTATCTGATCAGGTTACAACCTCTAATATGTGTGACTTCATAGGTTTGAATCTAAGCTGGTAGCATAAGAATAGATTTCTATACCAGTCAAAGTAACCATCTAGCAATGATTTCTGACATCCGGATAGGTTGAATGTATGCAAAGCAACATTCTTAGAATCCTGGCCTATGGTTACCATATAATTCATCCCTATGATAAATAATGCTCAAGATGACTTCGAGTAACCTATCAACACTCATACAAGTTATCTATATTGTATCTCAAAATTTTGCAAATCCTGTAACTCCTCATAAGGATTACCTAAGCCTAGGTTTTGCTAAATTAAAACACAATGAGTCATTCTCTTCTTGAAGTTAATCAAGAGTGATCGATTCCATCTTGACTTACACACTGACTCTATAAGTACTTGACTATACTCAAAAACCTTCTAAATCTATATTAGAAATACAGGCAGTCTGGCACCAAAGTATAGTGAGTTGTTTGCAAGTCACTATGATGATCTTAGGTCGGAGGGACACTTATATCCATTAGCCTTTGCTAGCTACTTTTGATAGTAGAGTGCTACATTATTCATGTTCAGTATAGATATACTCCTACATCTCATTTGGATGCCATACTAGTGTCTCTATACCACTTGGTTACGAAGACAACCAACGCATATGGCATACACCGACCTATACTCGAAAAGTTATCATCCTTATTAATAACTTATTATTTGGTCATGAATAATTTAAGAATCATTCAATAAATCCTCTTTTATCAATTGGTTATAATTCTAAGGACTTCATCATAATTTAGGGGTTCACTTAAGGAAGATAGTACTTTTATGATGAACTAGCCAAATAACTATTATTATTAGATAATCCATATACAGGTTTCAATCATCTACAACTTAGATGATTAGCTTTAGAACACATTTTCAAACATTTCTATCATTTTACCTGATGTGGCGAGCCTTCATTCATCAGGGTCTATGACAAGCCCGATCCATGCAGTCTACAAGAACAATGATGCACCATCCGATGGTTGTCAGCTCTTTCGATAGGCATCCAACGACAGGGACCAAATCCTATTTTGATTCGAAGCTCCCAAGCATCCCATGCACAATCTAATGGCATCTAATGGCTTAATCAACATATTTGAAGCCCAAATCTAATCCAACACTAATCTTGAGCTTTTGATGGATTTTTGAGTGGATTTTGATCTGATTAAACTCGATCTGATGGCCAAAAATTTAATAGATGATAGAATTTGATCCAAACATCAGTTGGACTTTGGGAATGACTCAAAATCCTAAATTATCTCTTTATTTATTCTCTCCTTCATGCCAAAACCTAAAGAGAGAACCCTCCTTTAGGAGATTAGCCTTCTTAGAGGTCCTCCAAGCCTTCTTTCTCTCCTCCTCTCCTCTCTTCTCTTCTCTTCTTTCTTCTTTCTTTCTTCTTTTCTTTTTGTTTTTCTAAGATATTTGAATATGCTGAAAGCTACAAAGATCAAATCCACATACGACTAAAGGTCTCATGTCATGGAGAGTAAGAAAAGTCTTTCAATCATGAGAGTTTGTAATTTGAATCCTGTTTATCTTTTTATTAAGTAATAAAATTTTTCTATCTTTTACATGCCTTTCTTATTTATACTTTAATCCTTAATTTCTTGTAATTTATATCTAAGGAGATAGATCATGATCGTAGAAAGATACATTCTATGCCCAGATTAGGATGAATTGTAAGAATTAATTAGATTTAAATTTATGTTCTTTGATTGCATGATCTAAATAGTCTATATTTATAAGATGGATCATGACCGTGTTAGATATGGTCCATGCTCGATAGAATAGGTTATGTTAGAATTGGATCAAGGAAACATACACCTCATAAGATTGCATGTTGATAATGAAAAGATTGCATGAATTAAGTATAAATTTAAATATTGAAAGATGAAATTGAAATACTAGATAATTTCTTTTCTTATTCTTAATTAATTCTTAAATATTAATTAATTAATTATTTTTTTATTTTAATCTACTAAATTTAAATTAATTTTATTTTATTTATTTATTTAAATTTTTATTTTAAAAATTAATTTATTATTTTAATTTTTAATTAAATTAAACATAACTCGGCCTTCAATTCTTAAGAAAATCAACATCCAACTCATCACTGTTCTAATTAATAGTAAGATCGATTTTAATTTTTGTTTGTTGTTATAACAATAAGTATCAAATTTTTGACATTATTACTGGGGATTGTAGCATGGTTGCTTTAATTAAAAAATTTAAAAAATAAAATTAAAAAATAATTAATTTTTTATTTATTGCTTTATATATTTTATTATCTTATTTATTTTACTGCTTTATTTTATTGCATACTTTATTTTATTACACACTTTACTTATTTATTTTACTATTTTATTTTATTGCATGCTTTATCTTATTGCCTTATTTATTTTGCTGTATCATTTTACTGCTTTATTTTATTGCCTTATATGCTTTACATATTTATTTATTTTACTTCTTTATATTTTTAGTTTATTATTTACTACTTTTCTATTTTTGCTTTTCATACTTTATTCTACTAATCGGTAATTTTTCTTTTGTTATCAATCAATTTAATTTAATTACATAATTAACTTTTATTTATTTTTTTAAAAAATTACTGCTTTATATTGCTTTTCATATATGGTTTATTAAATTGCTTTCTATCTAGAATATCTTAATTACATAGTTAAAAAATTATCTTATTTTATATAATTAATTTACTATTTTTTATAACGTAAAATAAATTATTATCCTAAAAGTTGATTTAATTTCTTGCTTTACTTGTAGTTTACCTAGTTGCCTCTTAATCCTAGTATAATTTACTTTTCAATTAGATTCTCTAAATTAGTTTAAATAAACCTAACATAATTAATCTAATTAAATTAATTAAAATCTATCTTTTATTTTTCTTGCTTTAAATAACTAATATAAAAAAATAATATACCTCATAACACTTAATTAATATAGAGAAACTAATTAAACTTTAAAAAACTTAATATGTTTGGATACCTTGCTTTGTTTGCATTGCATATCCATAATATACCTTAAAGGCACAACCCATTAAACAAGATAAGGTAGAGATTTGATTATCCTTAGCCCACAAACCACCATCCTTCATATTGCATTGACCTAAATCTTTAACTTAAAATCAATTAGACATTGGCTCTTAAGGATATTCGAGCTCATTAGGATAAGAAACCCTAAGAGTTGGATCAGATTAGGGTTAGTCAGTTTGACTGGTGTTTAAGACGAGTGGTTCAAGGACTATATCCCAAAGAAAGATGATTATTTAATTGATTTTGTTGGCTTACCTGGTCAAAATAATCGATGTCTAAGAAAAGCAATAGGAGGACTCCCATCGACCTTACACTTATCTGGCCAGTTGAATGGCGATTCTTTACTTGGAGGGCTTGAAGGTGACCTTGGCAGTTAGAAGCTATCTAGATCTAGGTTAACCCTAGGATAGAGAGTCCATGCTTAATTAAGTTGATTGCAATAAATATTAAACATTAATTATTTTTTTGCATCTGTCATCCTTAGATCTAGGATCCTCTAGGCTTTTATCTTTAGAATTCTCTCTCCTCGTCTCTTCTCTTATTCTTTAAAATAAGATAAAATAAAATAAATAACAAATAGAAATGAATTTTTATGCTAAGCTATCTAGTAGAGTAGATCGTCTAGAAGCCAAAAAAAACTCTTTCTATCCATCTTTTTTTACTGCATAATAAGTTTGTGCAACACGTTCGAGCCCCACTCATTATGCAAGTAAATGCCCACCCCGAGTTCATGAGTGTTTGTATGAGTAAGTTCATCAAAATCAAATCCAAATGGCCTACAGATCAAGAAATAAACCATACTTTAATAGTTACAATCCAGGCTAAGGGACTCAACCAAATTTTTCGTAGCAATCACAATCAGTCATTACCCCAGTGCGATAGGGACTCACATTCATGAATGCATCTTATTATGATATGCCATACCCACAATATCAATCTTCTCCAAATAGTAATGAGTTAATTTTTGAAGAGAGGATTCAATAAGCAGTAGATGACTTAGAACTTACCAATCAATCATTGAATAATTTAGATGACCAAAGGCTCAATTCATTAGAAAAATGCTTAGAAGTCATGATAAAATCATAAAATGACCTGATGCAGACCATGAACCTATTGGAAATTATTCCCCAAAGCCAATCATCAGCCTATTGATGGTTGAGATATTATAATTAATTTATTAATTAATGAAAAATATTTTAGCATCTTTTTTCATCATAAGTTTACATCTTCTAATGAATCCCATTATTGTGATGAAGTCCTTAGGACTATTTAGTTTTGATAAAGAGAGGATTTATCGATTAGTCCTTAAATTTGTTCACGATCAAATGATAGGCTGTTAATTAGAACGACAGCATCTATCGAGCATAGGTCGCTATATGCCATATAGATTGGTTGTCCTCTTAACCAAGGTGTGTGAAGACACTGGTATGACATACAGATGAGATGTATGGATACATCGTCATTGAATATGACCAACTCTAGAGTATTCTACTGTCGATAATGTCCCTGATGGGATATAAGTATAAGTATCCCTTAAACCTAAGATCATCTCAGTAACTTGCAAGCAACTCACTGTGCTTTGGTACCAGGCTAACTGAATTTCTAATTCAATAATAAAAGACTTTTAGGCACAGTCAAGTACTTACAAAGTTGACGTGTGATCAAGATGAAATTGACCACTCTAAGAGTTGGAGAAGAATGTATCACTATATTTTAATATAGCAAAATCTTGGCCAGGTTAATCCATCAGATGGATTTGGTATTTTGAAATACAATGTGGACAATCTAATCAAAGTTGACAGTTGAACTCTGATGTGTCCTATGAGCATTATGGTCAAGGGGATGAATTATATGAAAACTATATCTGCATGGGTTTTAAGGATGGTGTTCTACACCTTCGACCTATCCAATTATCGGGTATTATTGCTAGATGGTCATTTTGATTGATACAAAAATTTATTCATATGCTACCGACTTAGGTTTGGACCTATGAGGTCACATTCATTAGAGCTTACGATCTGATCGAATGGTTGATCAACAATTAAGAATCATTCTAGGATTAAACAATCAATACGATTGGTGTTTAACCTAGTGCAAGTGTTGCAGAAGGATTGATTAGCAATTGAATTACTAATTAGCTTAATTTGATTAAGCCAATAGGCTGAGATTAAGTATAATTATATATAATTTAATTAGATTTGGTTTGGGCTTGATTGGATCAAGTCCAATTGGTTTATTAGATAAGCCAAGTGCAAGAAAAAACTGGTCCTAGTCTAACTAAAACTCGGATTAACCCAATTTTTTAATTTGATTAAAAAATAAATTAAAATTAAATTAAATTTAATCTAATTTAATTAAATTATTAAATAAATTAGGATCTTATTTAATTATATTTATTTAATTTTGATTTTATTTAGTTAAAAGATCTTGTTTGATCAAGTCAAAATAGGAATCCTAGTATGACTGAGACTATCTATCTCCTTGCGCCACATTGGTCCCAACACCCTGCATACCTATTTTTTAGATTTTTTCATGGAAAATCTCTTTCTTCCTAATTTCCATGCTCCCTCTCTCCCTCCAAGTCATATATGGAAGTTAGGTGGAAGACCAAGTCAAAGGAGGAATTAGTTTTGCTTAGAATTCTATGAGATAGAATCCTTGTTCACTAAAACATCTTCTCTTAAGTGCCATCCTCTCTTTTAATTAATTTTTCTCTTATTCCTTAAAAATAATTTTCTTTTTTGTGCACCCTCCCTTGCTGGTCCATGCCAAAAATTATGGAGGAGGTGCCCAAGAGTTGGGTGCCCCAACAACTTCCCATGTTTGGATATTCCTAGTCTAGAAATTTAACCTAACTTGGACTCTTCTTTTTCCCTTTTTATTGGACGAATTTTATTCTAATTTTTATAAAATATAGAGCTTTGGTAGAGGTTTGGGATGTGCAAAAATTAAAGGAATAGGGTCCTTGGGCATGGGGGTTCCATAGGCACCAAACTAGGTGTCTAGGTAAGAGAAAAAAGAAAAAGAAGAGAGTCTTCTTCTAGGGCTGTTTTATTTTCAATCTCTCCTCCTTTCTTTTGAGTTTTTTTTTGAGAGAGTCTCATATTAGTAAACTCTCATCTTACTTCTCATATTTTGAAGAGTCTAAATTTTGAAGAAGGGAGCATCGGATCGACCGTCGAAGAAGGATCAGCATAGTACTAGCATGCTGTGCTGATTTTCTGCATCAAACTTCAGACCAAAGATCGTAGGCTCGTGTGAACAACTCCTAGAGGTTAGACATGTGTGCAGCTCATAACTTCATTCTCAAATTTGGATCAGCAAGTTAGAATGTCTAAACTTGCTCAGATAATAGATCTGATCTATAAACTTTATACCTGTATTTGATGTAGTTTAGACTAGGTTGATTTGATCAACCTTTTTCTTTCTTATTTGATTTTAATTTTTGATTTAATATCATACCTTAATCATGTAATAGATCTGAGATCTAGGTATTTACATAATTATTTAAATAAATTTTAAATTTATTTAAGTCTTTCGCTGCAAGATCTTGAAAAGTTTCAAGATCTACCTGTGAAATCTTAGATCTTGTTCCTTCAATTGGTATCAGAGCCTAGGTTCTTATTACATGATTTTTGTACATGTCTAGATTATTTCTTAGATTAGATCTAATTTATAATCTAATTATTAAATTTAAAATTAAAAAAATAAAATAAAATATTTTAGATTGCGTGAACTGCCATAAGGTTGTCCTACTGTAAGGTTTATCCCTTACAGTGAATAAATTATCCTAATATGTGTTGATCTAAAATATTGATCATAAAATTTTAGATTAGATCTAAGAGATTCTATGATCTGATTAAAAATATTTTAATCTAATTTTAATCATCATAAATATGTTAGATTTGATCTAAGAAGATTTATGATTGATTATTATTGAAACTATTTCAATTACATGAACCTATTTAAATTAGATCTAAAGTAGTTTTATGTTTATTTTACTTGCATATTGATTATGAATCATACATGCAACTTGGTTGATAGAACCATATTATAAAAATATTTTACAAACATGAAAATTATTTTTAAAAAGTTGAATCCCAACCCTCAGCCCAAAACTTAATTGAGAATTAAGAAGTTGATTGATTAGGATCTAGGATTATGAATTGAAGATTCTAAGACACAAATCATGACACATTGGGTTAAATGGGTTAGTGGAGATTAGGTCCATTAATTGGGTTAGACCTAGGGTTAGATTAAAGAATGGACTTAATTAGAGAATTGACTAAATCTAATCAATTGTTGTCTTAGATTAGGTCAAGGATTCTCTAGATCAATTACAATAGTTGTAGTTGGTCAAGTCTATATCTTTAACAAGATCTAAGATGGACTTGATTCTTAGCTATGCGGTCTAGCATGAACTGTTAGGTTGATCTAATTGAAACTAATTAAATCAGTTGGTGTCTAAGATTAACCAGATCAGTGGTTTTTAATTGGCAGTCTGCTTACCTGACCATTTTTTATGGTATCTAAGGCAAACCTGGCAGACCCTTCCACTGATCGAACTTACCTGACCTCTTGGTGAGATTATATTTTGATTGGATTGCTTGACTATTCGAGCTAACCCATGTCAGCTAGGTAAATCCATTTAACTAATTTATGTACTCCTAGAGTAGCCTATTAATGGTCTCCCTTAAGCTGACTTGATGAAGTTAGTGGAAGGATCATGACAAGCTGGTTAATCTGACCTACTCACTTTTATAAATAAATCCTCTAAAATTATTAGACCCCTAAAATGAAATAGTTATATGATAACTAGATTATAGCCTCCCATTAAAGTGAATGATAATGGGTCCATTAGTTGGATAATCATTGGAGGCCCAATGGTCTGGTGCTTATCGGTTGATGGAATTATCATTCATTATATGATCTCTTGGATACATCTTTCTAAATGGTGGTCAGGTGGGCCAACCAAAGTTGGTTCTAATCATTCATTGATTGGATGGGCCAAGTATGGTCATGTTAATGGTTGGACCTAATTGGACCCTTTTCTAAGAAGGCCAAAGCCAACTGATCAGGGTCTAGGATAAAATTTAATTATTAAAAATTATTTAAAAAAATAATTGGTTATGAACCTACCCTTAGATGTACATGGATGACCCAACCAAAGTTGAGCTTGTGTACAATCTATGTGGATTCTAGTACCCACTAAGAAATTAGGATAATTCCTCGAATTGGAGGTAGAGGCTATCAATTCGAATAAATTAGTGAGAGAAACCTTTTGATTAAAGTTTAAATCTTTAGATTTAATGAATCAATTACTAATTAGATTTTGGCTTTTTTTTATGCAGACATGGCTAATTCTCTATCGCTCTGATCATTGTTGGATAATGATAAGTTGGTGGGACCCAACTTTGGTAGTTGGTACTGAAAGTTAAAGATTGTCCTAGAGCATGAACGAATCCTATAAGTGCTGATGGATCCTGCACCTAAGGAGCTAGCTGCCAATGCACGTGGAATAGTCAGAGATACTTATCAGAAGTGGCTCAGTGATCGAACCACGGTGCGCTGCATTATGCTGGCTGCGATGAGCGATGAGTTCAGTCGCAAGTTTGAGATAGCCCAGCCAAATGAAATGCTCCAAGTATTGGAGGATCTTTTTAGCACATCCGATGATGTTGAGAGGCGCAAGACTAGTTGTGCCATCTTCAACGCTAGAATGCAGGATGGTGCCTCTGTCACTGATCATGTATTGTACATGATCGAGCTGATAGAGTGCTTGAGCAAGCTCGACTTTCTCTTGCACAAATAACTTGGGAAAGATGCAATACTGAACTCGCTGCCCAAGTCTTATCTTTCATTCCTTACATATTATAGAATGTCAAAGCCTAAAGTGGACTACCATAGGTTACTGGGGTTATTTCAGAACTTTGAGAAGGATCACCAATTCCATAAGGAGTTGGTAAACTTAGTGGGAGGTTCATCTTCTTGTTCTCGATCCTTTGGAAAAGGGAAGAAGAACAAGAAGAAGAAAGCCAAGAAGGTACATGTTCATGCTAGGACACCTATGCAGGCTCAGACCCCAAAGTCCAAGCCCGATAAGAGTCAAGCCAAATGCTTCTTTTGCAAGAAGCGAAGGCACTCAAAGAGGAACTATCCTCTGTATATTACCTTCCTGAATCCGAACAGGTAGAGAAAGAAGCAAGCTGTTGCTGGGCAAGATATTTATATGATAACTCGCAATTTCTCTATTTATGATATTACTGACTGGGTATTGAATATCGATAGTCTTAGTCATATTTGTAATTCGTTGCAGAGGTTGTAGGTTAGTAGAAGATTCGAGCAAAGCGAGAGATTCTTGAACGTTGGAGATGGAAGACCAGTTCTAGTTCTTACTTTAGAAATTTTGAAACTTGTATTTGAATCTCATACCATTGTTCTTAGTGATTGTCATTTCTATCCTAGTTTCTTTTTAAATATCATTTCTGTAGGCCTTTTAGCCACGAACAATTATGAAATTTTAATAAGAAAATGAGTTTGTAATGTCATTATGAATGGTGTTATTGATTTTTATGGATAATTGAACAATGGTGTATATATATTATCACAATCTATTAATATAGTCTATTCTACTGGCAAGCACCCTAGATTAGATAGTGTATTAAATATCTACTTATGGCACTATAGACTAGATCATATAAACAAGAATAGGATAAATAGGTTGACTAAGGAGGAAATCCTCGAAGTTAATAATTGTAAATCACTTTCAATCTGTGAGTCCTGTCTTCTTGGTAAAATGACCAAGTCACCTTTCACTGAAAAAGATGAGAGAGCCAATGAGCTCTTAGATCTAGTACATACTGATGCACAAGTGCCAGAGGTGGATATGTCTACTTCATCACTTTCACAAATGATCTATCCAGATATGGATATGTCTATCCGATGAAACATAAGTTGGATTCTTTTAAAATGTTCAAACGATTTCGAAGTGAAGTAGAAAAATAAATTGGAAAGAGTATTAAAACTCTTCAGTCTGAGTGAGGAGGAGAATACATTTCTGATGAGTTTCTCACATATCTAGGAGAGAATGGAATTCTCTCCCAATGGACTCCTCTTGGAATACCACAGCATAATGGTGTGTCTAAAAGGAGGAATCGAACTCTGTTAGATATGGTTCGATCCGTGATGGGATTTGCCAGCTTGTCGATATGCTTCTGGGGATATGCACTCAAATCAACTTGTTATCTATTAAATAGGATTCCAAGTAAGTCTATAGTTAAAATCCCATATGAGATATGGACAGGACATAAGCCAACACTTTCATACCTTAGAGTTTGGGGGTGCCCAGCTTATGTTAAACAGTTAGTTATAGACAAACTTGGACCTAGGTCTGACAAGTATACATTCATAGGGTACCCAAAAGAGACCAAAGGATACTATTTCTATCATGCTGATGAATAAAAGGTGTTCGTCAGCCTTAGGGCAACCTTTTTGGAAAAGGAGTTTCTTGATGAAGAAATTGTTGCCTCTAAGGTTGAACTTGATTAAGTTCAACAGGTAGAAAGTCTGACATAGAATGTTGAACCTAAGTCGGATTTGATCAGATTAGATCCAAAGCCTAGTGAACCCATACCATTAAGGCGATCCAGTAGAGTATCCCGCCATCCATATAGATACTATAGATTCTTCATCCAGGATGGTGATCCCATCGAACTCGATGAGAACGATGAGGATCCGATCACTTACATGGATGCTATACAGAGATTTGACCCTGAGAAATGGCTAGAAGCCATGAGATCCGAAATGGATTCCATGAAGGTCAATGATGTATGGACATTAGTTGACCCACTTGAAGGGGCTAAATCCATTGGATGTAAATGGGCCTTCAAAAGAAAGAGGGGCGCAGACGAAAAGGTAGAGACCTATAAAGTCCGTCTAGTTGCCAAGGGGTATCGTCAACATTATGGTATTGACTATGATGAGACATTCTCCCCTGTGGCAATACTCTAGTCCATTCGGATCATGTTTGCCATTGCTGTCCATCTGGACTATGAGATTTGATAGATGGATGTGAAGACAGCTTTCCTAAATGGAGAGCTGACCGAAGAGATGTATATGATACAACCTGAAGGGTTCACATCCATAGATGAGTCCAAGGTATGTAAGCTTCAGAGATCCATTTATGGATTGAAGCAGGCATCTCGAATTTGGAACATGCATTTTGATAAAGTGATCAAAACGTATGGCTTCATTAAGAATGGAGAAGAATCCTATATTTATAAATGGACAAATGGTCCAGCAATGATATTCCTTATTTTGTACATGGACAATATTCTTTTAATCGAGAATGATATCCCTGCACTACAAAGAATAAAAGTCTGGTTGTCATTACATTTCTCCATGAAGGACTTGGGTGAAGCATCCTACATCCTAGAGATGAAAATCTATAGGGATAGATCTAAAAAGATGCTTGGTATATCCCAATCCACGTACATAGAAACTGTGCTGAAGAGGTTCAGCACGGAGAATTCCAAAAAGGGCTATCTTTCGATAGGCCAAGAAATTTCTCTCTCTAAGAAGGATTGTCCGATAATTCTTGAAGAGAGAGAGAGCGTATGAGTAGAATTTCATATGCTTCGGTAGTGGGATCTATATATTATGTATGCAATGATATGTACGAGACTAAACGTGGCATACTTACTAGGAGTAGTGAGTAGATACCAGTCTGATCTTGGAGAAAATCACTAGAAGGTGGTTAAAACCATCCTTAAGTATTTGAGAAATACTAAGGACTAATGGTTGGTTTATGGTGAGTCAGTTTTGAAGCTTGTGCGGTTTATAGACTCCAGCTTTTAATCTGATCATGATGACAGTAAAAGTGTGTCGGGATATATCTTTACTCTAAATGATGGAGCAATCTGCTAAAAAAGTTTCAAGCAGCATACAGTGGCTGACTTTATTTGCGAAGTATAGTACATGGCAGCATCAGATGCAGCAAAGAAAGCTATATGGCTGAGGAAGCTCGTCATCGAGCTCGGAGTAGCACCCTCCATTGATGGTCCAGTCCTGCTCTACTGTAGCAGCACTGGCGCCATAGCTCAAGCAAAGGAACTGAAGGCACACCAACGAACAAAGCACATTCTGTGCCACTTTCATTTGGTCCGTTAGATCATGGATTATGGTGACGTCGACCTTCAGAAGATCGACGAAAAGGAGAATCTTGCTGACCCCTTCACTAAAGCCCTAGCAATCAAGGAGTTTGACAACCATAAGTCGAAGATGGGTATTAGATACTATGCCGAGTGGCTTTAGGATAAGTGGAAGTTGTTGAAAATTATGTCCTAAAGCCAATCGTTAGTCTGTTGATGGTTGAGATATTATAATTAATTTATTAATTAATGAAAAATATTTTGACATCTTTTTTCATCATAAGTTTACATCTTCAATGAACTCCATTGTTGTGATGAAGTCCTTAGGACTATTTAGTTTCGATAAAGAGAGGATTTATCGATTAGTCCTTAAATTTGTTCACGACCAAATGATAGGCTGTTAATTAGGACGACAGTGTCTATCGAGCATAGGTCGCTATATGCCATATAGGTTGGTTGTCCTCTTAACCAAGGTGTGTGGAAACACTGGTATGGCATACAGATGAGATGTATGGGTACATTGTCATTGAATGTGATCAACTCTAAAGCATTCAACTATCGAGAATATCCCTGATGGAATATAGGTATAAGTATCCCTTAGACCTGAGATCACCTCAGTGACTTGCAAGCAACTCACTATGCTTTGGTACTAGACTAACTGAATTTTTAATTCAGCAATAAAAGGCTTCTAGGCACAGTCAAGTACTTACAAAATTGGAGTGTGATCAACATGGAATTGACCACTCCAAAAGTTGGAGAAGAATGTATCACCGTATTTCAATATAGCAAAATCTTGGCCAGGGTAATCCATCAGATGGATTTGTGTGAGCTTAGAAGTGGCACTCCTAAGTCTTGAAAACATAAGAAGATAGGTCATACGAAGATGGGA
This sequence comes from Cocos nucifera, assembly GCA_006176705.1. Taxonomy (NCBI): domain Eukaryota; kingdom Viridiplantae; phylum Streptophyta; class Magnoliopsida; order Arecales; family Arecaceae; genus Cocos; species Cocos nucifera. The sequence goes on from QRFJ01001495.1 coordinate 312,846, forward strand.
GCGAGCCGAAAGAAGAATTAGTCTCAATAGTAAAGTTCAAAAATTGGGCCGATTCACTCTAAGACTGAGCTGGCTCAGCTGGGAACTGGGTCGGCTAGGTCTCAGAGAAAAATTCAGATAGAGAGTAGTATTTTTGGGCTATTGGCATGGTAAACAACTAGGTCAGCTCAGTCTAGGACTGAGCTGACCCAGTCGCAGGTTAGTCGACTCAGTCTGAAACTAGGTCGGCTCAATTTTCATGGATTATTATTTTATGTATGTGGATTGTTTGGGTTTGGAGAGTTTTTCTATGAGCTTGGGCTTGACCCTTTGTAAAGTATATATACTAAAAATAAGTCAAGGCTGTTAGAGTGCTGAAATATACAGATTAAAAAACTCTTTTCTCCTAAAAATCTATTCTTCTCTTCTTCTCTATTCCATGATTTATTTAATTGTACTTTCATAGAGATCTCTAAGAAGAACTTTCTTATTGCATGGCTAATCATCGACGGCCACGTCAATCCGTGTGGGAAGAGTGCATATTCCTAACATTTGCTATCAGAGCGGTGTTGCATGGAAGGAAGATACCTAGGATTTACTACACCCGAGATCTATTGCATCAGATTTTATCCTAAAACTTCTAGTTTGCTTTGTGAATGTCTCTAGATTGAGGTGGAGATTGTTTTCACAAAGGAATGGTGATACAGAAGTTTGAAAAGAGGATCTAGAGCTAGTTAGATCTTCTGTGAAGGATAATTTTACTAGTGTATGATCATGAACGGTGTTAGGGATCTGTTCTTGACTTGTTTGAAGTCATGGAATCAAGTGGATTCAAGGTAAATTTTGAGAAGTTTGACAGTAAGAAAAACTTTACCTTATGGCAGCAAAGAGTAAAGAACTTATTGGTTCAGCGGAGGATCTACAAGGTCATGACAAAACAAAGATCAAAAAATATCAGTGCTGAGGATTGGGAAGAGTTGGAGGAAATTGTTTCTAGCACAATCCGGATGTGCTTGATTGATCAGATTTTGCCCGAGGTTTGCATAGAGACTATGGCAATGGGGTTCTGGGAGAGACTGGAGAGCACATACATGGGGAAGAACATGATGAACAAGCTATGGTTGAAGAAATAGCTGTATAATCTGAGGATGTCCGAAGGTGAAGATCTTGTTGCATATATCCAAAGGTTCAATCAGGTGTGTTCAGAGGTGATAAGTTTGGATGTGAAGATTGATGAGGAGGATCGGGCATTGCTGCTATTATGTTCTCTCTCAGGTTCGTATGATAGTCTCATAACAACTCTAGTTTATGGAAAGAAGATCGTAAACTATGAAGAGATTATTGGTGTGCCCAGATCAAATGAGCAAAGGAAGAAGATCTGCAAGGGAGACCCTAAGTCTGAGATCTTGGCTGTGAATGAATGATAGGGAAGATCAAAGGAGAAGACAAGAGGGAAATCCAAGGGTAGGTCAAAGTCTCGAGATCAGAGGAAGATGACATTGAAATGTTATAAATATCCTCAGCCTGGACACCTGAGGAGAGATTGTCCTCTTTTGAGATCAAAAAAAGGGAAGGCTAGCAAGGAAGATGATACAACTTCTATAAGCAGTGGAGAAGACCTGCTAGTTGTATCAGATGGATGAAGAAAAATCCTGATTTTTTGGATCAGGTTCGTTCAGATTTGATCAGATCAAGAGATATATTTCAAAATTTTTTCTCTTTAATCTAGATTAGATCTGAGATATTTCAGATCTGATTCTTATTATTTTAATAATTAAAATAAAATTAGATAAATTAAATCAAATTTAATTTACCTTGAAGTGGGTAATCCTATTATCCGATGATGATTCTGTGAGCAGCGGAAGGTTCTGGATCTAGCCATGCAAGTGCCTGGCCTCTATCGATATCCACTTGGACAGGATCTGGAGATCCTCTTCTTCTCTATCACGTCTCCAAAAATCAGATCTGGATCTGATCTGGAGGATCTTCAAAACTTCTTTTGAAGATCAGCAGTTGTCCTTTGCAGCAGTGCAGCCTTCTAGCTTTCAGTCGCCTTTCTCTCATCTGGATTGCACCAACCAAGGTCCAAAATACTTTTGGATGTGGAGAGGAGAGGGAGAAGGTGGGTTTGGCATGGAGGAAGAGGGGAGAGGTAGCCTTGGGGCGTGGGATTTCAATTCTCCAATCTTATTTTGAGTTGGGCGCAGGGTCTTATTTATAGACTATCTGTGATCCAACTCCTCTTCTTCCCAACCAATCACAACTCTTTGTGAAATCAGATCTAAATCTGATTGGTGGGAATAGAGTCCCCTGGATTCCTCCTTAGAGGGTGCCTAAGACCAGTCAAAGTTGGTTCTTAGGAGAACTCTAATCGGAATCCAAAAAGGAGATGGAGTCCCTATCCAACAGGGACTCCTGGGCGCCTCCAACTTGGGCACACGCCAAGGGTGGCGTGCGCCCTCCTCCTTGCCAGGTTCTAGCAGGGGGACAAGCCCCCACCAGCTCTCCAATAGGTGCATGACACGTGGACAGAAAGTCAAAGTGTCAATGGTCAACATTTGACCAGTCAAAGGTCAACTTTTGACCAAAGTCAAAGGACGAGAAATGGCAGGTGACCAAAAATGGTAGGTAATTGTCTTACAAAATAAGACAACCCTTTTCTGACTTGGACAAGCTCCAGTCAGACCAAATGAAGGCCTCTGATCGAGCACAAACTCCTTTGGCTCAGTCAGGACAACTATTTATGATAGTAAAAGAAGAATGTTAGGTTCAATCGAGTGCTAGCATGATTTTCTTGAACCTAATTGAATCTCATTCAGATCAATTGAACTGGATCAGTTCAATTGATGATCACCAGATTCAAACCCTTGTTTGTGTGACCCAGTTAGGTTCAGTTCTATATGGTAATGGGATATGTCATGATCTCTATCATCGACATCATCGAAACTCCTTTCGATGGATCAGAACTCTTCTGATTCGAACAGCTAGAATGATCGATCATCTAAATCATTCTAATTGCTCCCAAAATCCACCAGTGACACCTAGCAGTATATGGTGGCAACCCATCAGAGCTGAATGTGAACCTCTTGGTGCAGCTACCTATGTGATTAAGTTCTTCTATCTTGAGCCCGATCAGATTAGGGTTAAGGTGAACTCGTCAAACCCTAGTCTCTGTCATATGATGTAATCATTCGATTCAAGTCCAATGTGAAAACCTAAATAGAAACTCTTTCTATTATTTCACTCTACCATGGCCATGGACTTCTGGACTTGATTCTCATGATCATCATAGGGCTGCTCCTCTACCACCGAGGTAGATAGATTCCATCTTGATGCAATCCAGTTCCTACAATGAACATGCTATAGCCAACATACACCTCAGGGTTCCATATGGCTAGGAGACCGAGTAATGGTGTAGTCAAACTATAACACCCTCAAGGTGAACTGCCGATGCACCTCAGGTCAAAGAACCAGACACACTACTGCAGCATCGAGTCAGTCATTGACGAGAAGGTAGACTCCCTAATGACTACTCGAGGTGGTCACGCTCAGTGCCCTCGTTCTCTAACGAGTACCTGTACTCTCGCTCCGATGTCTCCACACCGTAGACTCAAGACTCATCTACTAAAGAGAAGCAATTATACACCAATCTTCTAGATCAATCACCATCCTCGTGATGATCCTATAGTCGGGAGTATTTTATGAGTTAATAATGATTATTCATGTCTTAAATTTTCAACTCTTGAAAATATGAATTATCATTACCATTAACTCAAAGGATGTATCACAGACACTAAATACACATATGTGATAGAAAATAATCCATTTTATTGATATTAGTCAAAATTATAATTTTGCCCCTAGAAGTGTATTACAAGTGTCAGTCAATTCTGGCTTCTAGAGCACATATATCTAACAATGGATCCATAGAGTGCGATACTATGTGGATATTAGATTCAGCATGCTTGCACCACTATACTTCTCATCGAGAGTGGTTTGCTACCTACCACAAGGTTGATGGTGGAAGTGTCAGCCTTGGAGATGATCATCCATGCAAAGTAGCTAAAATTAGCTCTATTAGGATGAGGATGTACGACGGGATCATTCGTACATTATCAAATATCAGGCATATACCAGAGTTGAAAAGAATTTGATTACTTTGGGCTACTTGGAGGAGCAGGGTAATGCTTTTAGTAGCCAGGCTGGGAGTGGATGTCTAAAAATTTCCAAGAGAGTTTTGGTGATGATGAGAGGTAGAAGACTAAGCAACAATCTTTACAAAATGAAAGGCTCAGTGGTAAATGTTAGTGCAGAGGTGCTAGCAGTGGCACAGGAGGAGCAGATTTTATATCGACCGTGGCACTATCGGATGGGTCATATGAGTGACTATAGGCTCATAGAACTAAGCAGAAGAGGTATGATCCTAGCCCTGAAGAAGGAGGACATAGATCTTTATGAGCTGTGTATCTTTGGCAAACAGCATAGGGTGAAGTTTGTCAGAAGTACCAAGTGCAGCAAGGGAGTGCTGGATTTAGTGCACTCAGATGTATGGGGACCAGCTCCTGTATCAGCTAGAGATGGGCCAAAATACTTTGTTACTTTCATTGATGATTTCTCAAAAAAGATGTGGGTTTATCTGATCAAAAAAAAATCAGAGATGTTTGTCCGATTTAGAGCCTAGAGAGCTGAAGTAGAGGAGTCAGGGAGATAGGTAAAGTATCTGAGGTTGAACAATGGAGGAGAGTATACTAACCTAGAGTTCAGGAGGTACTATAAGAAAAATGGCATCAAATGCCATTACACGGTGAGGATGACTCTCCAATAGAATGGTGTCACAGGGAGGATGAACCAGACACTGATCAAAAAGGCACAAAATTTGAGGCTGTAGATATCACTTCCAAAGTCCTTTTGGAATGATGCTCTAACTTTTCTTATTTTCTTGTGAGCAGATCCCCTCATTATAAGCTGAATGGAGGCATTCCACAAGAGGTCTGGAGTGGAAAGTAGGTGGAGCTTGGCCACCTGAAAGTTTTTGATTGCATAGCCTATGCACATGTGGAGGCAACCGAGAGGAGAAAATTGGATCCGAAATATCAAAAGATAACATTCATAGGGTATCCACAAGGAGTCGAGGGGTACCTGCTATGGGACTCTCAGACACAAAAGTCAGTGATCAGCAGGGATGTTATCTTTGATGAGAAGAGCATCTTGAGGAGGTCTGGGATAGATGAAACTGGGGAAACAAAGGTGAATAGTGGTGGCCAGTCAGAGGATGATGGCATGCAGGTTACATCCACTTACAGAAGTATACTTATTGAGGTGGAGCTGGGCAGAAAAGTATTATCTCAGATTGAAAATCAGCATGGAGGGTCGGTAGTTCAGACAGATGTGCAAGAGCAGCCACAGACATCAGGCAGAGATGTGCCAGTGGGAGTTGCTTTGCACAAGCCCCATCATACTATTAGGAGATTAGTTAGATATGGCATTGATGAGGTTATCTCCTATACACTTATCACTGCTAATGGAGTTCCAGAGAATTATGCAGAGGCCATGGAGAGTAAGGATCATGATTCATGGATGCAGGCCATGATGAAGGAGATGGAATCACTTGAGAAGAATCAAACATGGCAGCTGGTGCATCTTCCAGAGGGTGCTCGACCTATTGGCTCAAAGTGGGTGTTCACAAAGAAAGAAGCACCTTCAGAATAAGATGGAGTCAGATTCAAAGCAAGGCTGGTAGCAAATGGATACTCACAAAGGGAAGGGATTGACTACATAGAAATTTTCTCTCCTATGGTGCATCATACATCTATTCGAGTTTTGCTGTCACTGGTGGCATAGCATAACATAGAATTGGAACAGATGGACGTGAAGATGGCCTTTCTTTATGAAACTTTGGAGGAAAGAATCTACATGAAGTAGCCAGATGGTTTTATGGAGATGGGATAGGAAGAAAAGGTGTGTTTACTTAGGAAGTCTTTGTATGGCTTGAAACAATCCCCTCGTTAGTGGTATCGAAGGTTTGATAGCTTTGTCTTGAGCTTGAGTTTCAATAGATGTGAATATGATTGGTGTGTCTATGTCAAGGATGTAGATGAGGAGGATGCCTTGTACCTATTATTATATGTAGATGATATGCTCATAGCCATTAGAAGCATGGATGCTGTGAAAAGATTGAAAAGAGCATTATCATTTGAATTTGAGATGAAAGATTTGGGTCCAGTTGAAAAAATCCTTAGAATGGAGATTTGCAGAGATAGGTGCAAAGCAGTGCTCCATTTGTCACAAGGAAAGTATGTCCAGAAGGTTTTGGAGAGGTTTAGGATGGAGAAGGCCAAACCTGTAGAGACGTCATTGCCGAGCCATATATCTTTCTCCAAGTTATAGTGCCCCCAGTTAGAAGAGAAGAGAGAGTATATGGAATGAGTCTCTTATGCAAATGCTGTAGGCAATGTGATGTACACTATGGTGTGCTGTAGACCAAATATAGCACATGCTGTGAGTACGGTTAGTAGATACATGGCTAAGCCTGAGAAGGAACACTGAAAAGCATTGAAATGGATATTGAGATATTTGCATTGAACAAGGAATTATGGTTTGGTGTTTAGTGGGTAGCTGGGAGGATTTGAAGAACAATCTGTGAAGATGTATGAAGGTTTAGATCCTTTGAAAGAGTTTGTTGATGCAAATTATGCTAGTGATCTTGATATAAGGAGGTCTACTACTAGATACCTCTTTTGCATATATGGTGGACCGGTGTCTTAAAGATCAACCCTTCAGTCAATCACGGCCTTGTCTACCACAGAGGCCAAGTACACTAGGACAACGAAGGCTGTAAAGAAAGTTCTTTGGCTTAGGAGGCTGACTGATGAGTTAGGGGTGGAGCAGAGCAAGATAACACTATTCAGTGATAGTCAGAGTGCTCTATTATTAGCACAGAATCTAGTCTATCATGCGCGCACAAAGCATATAGACGTGAGGTACCACAGGATCAGAGAGCTGATGGAGGAAGGTGAAGTGGAACTAATGAAGGTCCATACCAAGGAGAATCAGTCTAATGCACTCACGAAGGTACTCCCCAAAGATAGCTTTTAGAGATGTGTGGCACGGATTGATCTATTGAGAAGAGATGAGTTCACAAGGACTTAGAAATACCAAGATGGAGAATGTGAGCTTAGAAGTGGCACTCTCAAGTCTTGAAAACATGAGAAGATAGGTCATAAAAAGATGAGAGCGAGCCGGAAGAAGAATCAGTCTCAATATTAAAGTTCAGAAACTGGGCTGGCTCACTCTGAGACTGAGTCGGCTCAGTTAAACTAGGTTAGCTTAGTCCAGGACTGGGTCGGCTAGATCTCAAAGAAAAATCCAGACAGAGAGCAGCATTTTTGGACTGTTGGCATGGTACATAGCTAGGTCGGCTCAATCTAGGACTGAACCAATCCAGTCGCAGATTAGCCAGCTCAGTCTAAAATTGGACCGGCTTAATTTTTGCGAATTATTATTTTGTGTACGTGGGTTGTTTGGGTTTGGAGAGTTTTTCTATGAGCTTGGACTTGACCCTTTGTAAAGTATATATACTGAAAATAGGTCAAGATTGTTAGAGTGCTGAAATATATAGAATAAAAAGCTCTTTTCTCCTAAAAATATTTTTTTCTCTTCTTCTCTATTTCTTGATTTATTTGATCATGCTTTCGTAGTGATCTCTAAGAAGTACTTTCTTATTGCTTGGCTAATCACCTACAGCCATGCTGAACCATGTGGGAAGAGCGCATATTCTCAATAATTTGATATTTTGAAATACAATGTGGACAACCTGATTAGAGTTGATAGTTGAACTTTGATGTATCCTATGAGCATTATGGTCAAGGGGATGAATTATATGGAAACTATATCTGTATGGGTTTTAAGGATGGTGTTCTATACCTTCGACCTATCTGACCGTCGGGTATCATTGCTAAATGGTCACTTTGATTAGTACAAAAATTTATTTTTATGCTACCAACTTAGGTTTGGACGTATGAGGTCACACACATTAGAGCTTATGATCTGATCGGATGGTTGATCAACGATTAAGAATCATTCTAGGTTTAAACAATCAATACGATTGGTGTTTAACCTAGTGCAAGTGTTGTAGGAGGAGCAATAGTAATTAAATTACTAATTAGCTTAATTTGATTAAACCAATAGGTATGAGATTAAGTCTAATTATATATGATTAATTAGATTTGGTTGGACTTGATGGATCAAGTCAATTGGTTATTGGATAAGCCAAGTGCAAGAAAAAGAACTAGCCTATTCTAACTAGACTCGGATTAATCCAATTTTCTAAATTTGATTAGAAAATAAATTTAAAATAAATTTGATTTAATCTGATTAATTAAATCCTTAAATAATTTAGGATCTTATTTAATTGGATTGGTTTAATCTTGATTTTATTTGGTTAAAAGATCTTATTTGACCAAGTCAAAACAAGAGTCCTAGTGTGACTAGGACTCCCTATCTCTTTGTGCCACTTGGTCCCAAATGTGCCCCCATGACCTATATTTTAGATTATTTTTTATGGAAATCCCCTTTTCTCCTAATTTCCAGGGGCCCCCTCTCCTCCCTCCAAGCAATATATGAAGTTAGGGGAAGACCAAGTCAAAGGAGAAATTGATTTGTCTTAGAGATCTAATGAGATAGAATCCTTATTGACCAAAACATCTTCCCTTGAGTGTCATCCTCTCTTTTAATTAATTCTTATCTTATTCTGAAAAAATAATCTTCTTTCTTGTGCACCCTCTCTTGCTGGTCCATGCCAAAAATTGTGGAGGAGGTGCCCAAGATTTGGGCACCCCAAGAACTTTCCATGTTTGGATATTCCTAGTCTAGAAATTTGACCTAACTTGGACTCTTTTTTTTTCTATTTATTGGACGAATTTTGTTCTAATTGTTTTTTGAAATATAGAGCTTTGGGAGAGGTTTGGGGTGTGCAAAAATTAGAGGAATAAGGTCCTTGGGCGTGGGGGTTTCATAGGCACCAAATTAGGTATCTAGGTGAGAGAAAAGAGAAGAAGAAGAGGATCTTCTTCTAAGGCTGTTTTATTTTCAATCTCTCCTCCTTTATTTTGAGTTTTTTTTGAGAGAGTCTTAGATCAGCAAACTCTCATCTTCTTTCTCATATTTTTAAGAGTCTAAATTTTAAAGAAGGAAGCATCGGATCGACCGTCGAAGAAGGATCAGCATAGTACTAGCATGCTGTGTTGATTTTCTGCATCAAACTTCATATCAGAGATCGTAGGCTCGTGTTGATGACTCCTAGAGGCCGAACGCATGTGCGGCTCATGACTTCATCCTCAAGCCTGGATCAGCAAGTTAGAATGTCTAAACTTGCTTAGGTAATAGATCTGATCTATAAACTTCATACCTGCATTTGATGTAGTGTAGATCTAGGTTGATTTGATCAACCTTTTTCTTTCTTATTTGATTTTAATTTTTGATTTAATATCATACCTTAATCATGTAATAGATTTGAGATCTAGGTGTTTGCATGGTTATTTAAATAAATTTTAGATTTATTTAAGTCTTTTGCTGCAAGATCTTGAAAAAGATTCAACATCTACCCATGAAACTCTAAATCTGGTTCCTTCAGAACCAACTTATGAATTCAAATTGCTAAGCCATTGCTCATCTGGAAATACAATTGGGTCAGTTAGTCATGGTTGTTAATGAAAGTGAGTTACCTAGTCAACCTGAGAGTGATCTTAAGGGAACATATCTGGCTAAATATTTTAATGTTCCTATAACTTTTTCTGAACAATCACATATAACTCTAAAAAAAGAAACAGTCATCAAACAAGCTTGCACAACTAAAAAGATCCTCTTAGACTATATAATAGAGTCAAAAACATATAGAAAACCATTTTTATTATCATCTTCTGTACCAATGGTCATAAAACAACCTCGCAAAACTAAAAAGATCCTCTTAGACCATATAATTGAGGCAATAATGTATAGAAAAGAACAATAATCGTGGGATGAACCAATTTCATCATCATCTTACTTACCTATGAATCCTTTTTCAAGTATCCTAGAATCACAAAATCCTTTTAACAAGAAAGAAGGACAAACTAACGAGATAATGAAATCAATAGAGACTTTCCGAGAACCACAAATCAATAATATAATAGAGGAAGCTACACCCATAATTCTTTTTCAGGAGTCATTAAATCCCTATTTGGCTTATTATGAGGTAGATGATTTTGATGACGATGGGTATAATATAGAAGTTAATGACCAAATAGATACACCCTATCCTAAAACCACCCCATTATAGACTGAAAAACTTGAGCCTCCACCTAGCCCACTAATAGCTCCTTTGTTGGAACCACCAACTATTTTAGAGTTAAAAACATTTCTTGATACATCCATTGACACCCCACTAGTGATACTTTACTAGGAAGCCCAACTTATAAGTATTCCAAAAGCACATAAAGAAGCTATAGGATAGGATATCGCTAAAATAAAGGATAACGATTTTAAGACTAATTTTTTTGTGTTTAGCATTACTTTTGAAGATAGCCTCCAAATTTTATCTACAATATTAAAACAATGTATGGAGGTAGATTAAAATTAATTTGAAAAAAGTGTCATACTTTAAATCAGGAAGAGTTAATACCAAGATATATCATATCCAAGAAAGGGAGTGGGATAGATTAGGCTATAGTTGAAAAAATTTCTAAACTACCACCCTCGATTTCAGTCCATCAAATACAATCCCTTCCTAATCATTATAAAAACTATAATTATTTTAGATTCTGATATAACATGCTTGCTCTGAATACTTTATTGATTAGGGCTAAATTTAATCATCATAAAGCATACCGTGAACGTTTTACTACCACAATGACAAGGCCTCCTAATTGGCCCTATCTTTTTAGAAACCTAAAGGATGTGCTTAAATTAATTATACATAAAACTCCATAGGGTCCAGCTAAAGATATTAAACTTAATACTTACTGGGAGGCAACCTAGCTTTAGCTTTTGCTTTTGCATTTTTTTTTTATTTTTAGTTTACTTTTCTTTTAGGACTAACTTAGGAAAAGAACTACAAACCCATTCTGAATGAAGAACAAATAAACCCTAGACCGAGCCGAGAAATATATTAAGTCAGGTGAACTCATTTCTTTTTATTTTCTATTTTTATATTACACTCTACTATTTCTTTTCTCCTTGAGGATAATGAAATTTAAGTTAGGAAAAAGGATAAATAAAAATAATTAAATTCTTAAGTATGGTAATAATTAGTCTTTTGTACTTGATTTTGTGTTGATTTGAAATTTTTTAAGCATTTTAATCGATGATTGATTAATGATCTAGAAAATTTTTGAAATACTAAGGACCTAATTATTAAAAAAACCCAGTAAATGGTCAGGCTTAGAACAGAATAAATTTTTAACTGATTCTAAAACCTTCTTCTAGCCTATATTTAATAAAGAATCTACTTTATATGGGTGTGAGTAAAAAAAATAAATAAATAAAGTAAAAAGGAGCAAAAAAATGGTAAGTTCTAAATATTAGTTTTCCACCAAGTAATCGAGTCCCAATGCCTAAGCAAGCAATATTATTTGTATCAAAAGTGGGTAATGTGAAAAAGCTTGTTATACAGTTAGTTTTAATCTATAGCCTATTTGACTTGAGTCAGTAAGTCCGAGGGATGTTCTACACTTAATGCCCTAAAGTCAATTAATTTGAAAGTCATTAGTCTAAAGCTTGTTACAAAGGTTAGATAGAAAGCTTAAGGGATTAAAATATTATACTGGCTTAAAAAAAAAATAGCCCATACTAAAGATAGAGGATTTAAAGAATAAAGGTGGGAAGTTCATCAAAGAAAGGCTCTAAAATTTTATGTTCTTCACTTAACCACTATTTAGAATGGAATTAATAATTCGATGGTATAACTCTTAAATCTCTAATCAGGTATCAACTGACTTTAGGATGACCTGAAGAAACTTTCATATATTATCAAGTTGGTACATGTTTCTATTTTTTGTTTTTACTCGAGGAAGAGTGAAACTTAAGTTGGGGGGTGTGATAACTATCAATAATTTATAAATAAAAGTATTAAAATATATATTAATTAATATTTATTTTAAAAAATTAATATTTTTGTTAATATTTTATATAAAAAAAGTATTAGCAATTTGAAGAGCTTGATTTATGGGTTCAAACAAATTAAATTTGAGAAAAATCAAAGCTAAAATGGAGAAGAAATGAAGGCTAGAAGATTAAAAAATAAAAAATAAAAAAATAAAAAGGCCAATTGGTTCAGTTCGAATCAGCCATCTCAGATCGACCATGGCTCAGCAAAATCAACCCATCAATGCCAGTCAGCCCATGCATGCAGAAAAAGGCTTAGCCCACTCCCCTTCAGCTATGATGTCATCGAAACATCAAAAACCATGCAGTCCACGGTGGACTACAACAATGTTCGATTCATCATGGACCCTTAATAGATCTACTGCAAAAATATGCTGTGCATGGGGCATTTCTATCATTTTACCTAATGCGGTGAGCTCTGATTCATCAAAATCTATGGCAAGCCCAATCCAAACAGTCTACAAGAATAGTGATGTGCCATCCGATGGATGTCAGCTCTCTCGATCGGCATCCAACGATAGGGACCAAATCTTGTTTTGATTTGAAGCTCTAAGGCATCCCATGTGCAATCTAACAACATCTGATGGCTTGATCAATAGAACTGATAGCCCAAATTTAATCTGGCACTAATCTTGTGCTTTTGATGGATTTTTAAGTAAATTTTGGTCTGATTAAACTCGATCTGATAGTCAAAAATTTAGTAGGTGATAGAATTCAATCCAAACATCAATTGGACTTCGAGAAGGAATCAAAATCTCAGACTTTCTTATTTAAAATCTCCTTTATGCCAAAACCTAAACAGAGAGCCCTCTTTTGGGGGATTAGCCCTCTTAGAGGCCCTCCAAGCCTTCTTTCTCTCCTTCTCTCTTCTCTTCTCTTTTCTTCTTTCTTCTTTCTTTCTTCTTTCTTTTTCTTTTCTTTTTGTTTTTTTGAGAGATTCATATATGTCGAAATCTACAAAGATCAAATCCATGTATGGCTAAAGGTCTTGTATCATGGGGAGTAAAAAAAGTCTTCTAATCATGAGAGTTTATAATTTGAACCCTATTTATTATTTTATTGAATAATAATTTTTTTTATCTTTTACATGCTGATAAACATCATAAATTCACCAATAAAAGTATTAATTTATCAATTAATTTATATTAATTTTTAATAATTAATAATTAATTTATATATAATTTTTGAAAAATTCATATTTTTATTAATTAAAAAATTAATTAAAAAATAATAAAAATTAAAAAATAAAATTTTATTATCAATAGAAAGAGCTCATTTTTCTGATCACAACGAAATAAATTTCAAGTAAAACGGAGCTAAAATAAAAAAGATATGAATTTTTAAAAAAATATAAAATAAATAAAAATTAAATAAAAAAGAAAACGGCTCAGTCGGCTCCGCAAGCCGAGCCACCAAGCCAAGCCGAGCCATCAAGCCGACTCAGCCGTTGAAGCCATCAGCCGGTCCACGATCCAGGCGTGGACCGCCAGCTCAGCAAATTCCGGCGAATCAGAGATTGCCACGTGGTGGACCTAGACCCCTTAAGGGTCTACAGAAATTTATCGCGACTCACAAGGGTAATTCAGTCTTTTCGTCCGACAACAGTGGCGCTGATTGGTTGCGGTGTGCGGTGCAGCCGGTCCACGCGGTCCATGGGAACAGTTATTGCGCGATCAGACGGATGTGGTTGTTTGCGGTCAGGATCGGACGGCTGTGGTTGCTTCCGACATTTATTCAGATACAAACATCACGCGGATCACCATCGGATGGCAGCGCTCGATCCAGGCGATGATCCGACGGTCCAGAACGCTGCCGGCGGCGATCAAGACTCCCGAAGCACGATTTGCGGCCAGATTTTCCCGATCAAGCGCGATCCAACGGCCAGAATTTAATCTGACCCGATCTGAGCTTATCTGCATCCGATTTTGATGATTTTTGGACCGTTGGATTCCTGTTGAACGGCTGGATTTTATCAGATTTACCAGAGTCGTATCTGAGCTATTTTAATTCAAATTTCATCCGAATTTGTTTGTATTTTGATGATTACAAAGGCATTAGTCCCATATTGCCTTTAGAAAAAATATCCCGCCCTCCTAGCTCTATAAAAAGGACCCCAGGCCATCAAAAATGAATATCTCCGATCAAGGTGAAGCTTTGGTACAGGGCGAAGCCAGGCTATGGGTTAAAGGCTGCTTCGAAGCAACGGGTGCTGAGAAGAAGAGCCGAGCTTCTACACCATCTTTCTGCCAATATCGATCCAAGATCAGAGATCAGGCTATTTTATTTTATTATCTTTTCTTTTTAAATTTTATGTATTTAAATTCTAAAATTTTAGTTAATAAAAATTTTTATATTTTAATTTCTTGCTTTTTATTTTTATTGTAATTTAATTTATGCACTTTAAATTATTGCTTTGCAAGTAGATGCTAAGATCTAACTAGTAGATCTTAGTACCAAATTTAAATTCCTGCATCTTTTAATTTTTATTTTCAATCTTCCAACTTCAATTTTTATTTTAAAATTTAAATCATTTTCTTTTTCTTCTCAAAAAAATCAAAGATTTCAAATCTAAAAACACTACCTTCCCTGTGGATTCAACCCGACTCACTACTATTTACGTATTTTCAATAATTTTAAGGAGTCGGATTAAACTGATAAACACGGTGTCTTAACGACAGCATCGCGTCCCTATCAAGTTTTTGGCGCCGTTGCCGGGGAAGGCATGGATATTAAATTTTTGATCTCTTTGATTTTTCTATAAATAAATTATAAATAAAATTTTTATTTTCTTGCTAATTTTTTTTATTATTTTGCAGGAAAAGAAAAAAATGAACAAAAAGAATCAGAAGTTTTGCCTGGTGAGATCAATCCTAACCCTAGTTCTCTTTTCTTTTTATTTTATTTATTTATTTATTTTATTTTTAAATTAATTTAAAAAAAATATCCATTTAAACCTAATTAAAAATCTCATGACAAGATTAGAAATCTTAACTGCTTAGAGCATGCATCATATTAGTTTTATTTTTATTTTTATTTTTTTTGGTGATTGCTGGAGGCAAGGTAAGCCTTTTAGAATACAATTAGTTGCATGCATCTAGTTTAAATTGCATAAAACCCTTTGATTAAATTTTTTTTTTTTTTTCATGCATATTCATATTAAATCAAATTAAGGGCACAACCCAATTAAACAAAATAAGGTGGGGATTTGATCACCCTTCCTTAGCCCACAAACAACCAACCAGCATCCTGCATTGACCTAAGCCTTTAATTTTAAAATCAATTAGACATCAACCCTAGGAACTCGAGCTCAATAGGACAAGGAATCCTAAGAGTTGAACCGAGTTAGGATAAGTCAATTTGACTGGTGTCTAGGAAAGTGGTTCAGGGACGATTGGGCCCGAAGGAAGGTGGTTTTTAATTGGTTCCGTTCGCTTACCTGGCCAAGCATAATTGGTGTCTAAGGCAAGCAACGGGGGGACTCCCACCGACCTTACACTTACCTGGCTAGTTGATTGGCTAATCCTACACTTGGAGGACTTGAAGGTGAGCTGTCTAGATCTAGGATAACCCTTAGTCAGAATTGATTGACCAATTTGATTGCTAACGAATATCAAACCTAATTAAACTTAATTCTTCTCTCTCTTCTTAGTTCTAGGACTCCTTAGGACCTCTTCTTTAGAACTCTTCTTTCTTTCTTTTTCTTACTCCTCTAAAAATAAAATAAAAATAAAATAAAATAAAAATTAAACTAACTAAAAATTAATAATTAAATTAAATTAAAATTAATAAATAAAAATAATTAAAAAAAATTAATTTTTAATATAATAAAATAATAATAATTAAAAAAAAAATAAAAAAAAATATTCTAAAAATTTTTAAACCATACATTAGGGTTACACTAATACATGCATGGTAGGAAATCATTTTTTTCTGATTTAGTTGAACATAATTGAATGGTTGATTCACATTAAACATAATAATGACTAATATGAACCTAATAGTCCAAAAATTAGGTAAAGTTGACCTTCTTGCTCAGAAAATAGATCAACTCCTAACCCTAGGTCAACAATCTCCTACACAATTCACATCATCTTCTAATTATCAGGAAGAATTATTCAATCTGTGCTAGTCCAACCCATCATGTAAGTGAATATCCTATGACTGAATATCCTATGACTGCACAATTTCCGTATTTTATCCAAGAACAAGTTCAAGCTACTCAAGGATACTCCAAATTGATTAATGATCCATTTTCAAATTCATATAATTCAGATTGGAGTAACTTTAATTTTTCTTGGACATCCCAACAGACTCAGGCTCAGACCCAAATTTCACTTGAGCAAAATTATCAAAATTATGCCTATAATAATGGTCAGCCTAGTCAGTTTAACCAGCCATCATATTATAATCAGCCTTCATACCCACCTCCTCAACAGACCAATCTAGCTGATGATAGATTTAACCAACTTCAACAATTAATTCTAACTCAACAGCAATCTATCGCCAGACTAGAAGCTCAAATAGGATAATTAGTTGAGTCTAACATGAGGAGAGAACTAGATCAACTACCGAACCTACCAATTTCAAATAACCCACCTAATGACTACCAACCACCTGGATTAAATTATCAATCTAATATTTCATCTAAGAATCCCCAATTTGAGAATACCAAAGTAATTCCTGAACTTAAAAGCTATAGGATTCTTATGGAACCATACCAAGACCAGGTGAGAGAGGCTAGTACTGATGCTAGCCAAAATGAAAATTTAGAGGAATTGGTTAGTACTGAGACTAACCACATAGAAGAACCCAAGCCAGGAATTAGTACTGATGCTAGTTCCAGTTTAAATGAGATAGAAATAAGGGAAAAGAGAATAGATGATTTATCCGAGACTTATAAACCTAATGTCCTATTCTCTTCAACCCTAGAAGCTGGTTCTTCTTATAAAAATCAAAAGGCATGTAGTGAAATATCAATGGAGTTGTTTAAGCAGGATCATATTAATTTACCTCCAGAATTAAAACCGCCTTTAGTCACCATTCCAGCACCCATTGAATCAAACTTAACTCCTAAAACTCCATTCATGAGCATTTTAGAAGAACAAATAGGAGTAATTCTTAATAAACATGGGTCTGAGAATGTAATCATAAAATATATCCCAAAAATTAACAGTGAATATATCAATAATGGGATTAAAAATCAATATCAACTTTCTGAGATTGGCAATCCAAAACCATTGAAATTTGTCAATCCAATATTCGACACAGGATAGTAAGCTACATTGTGTCTGGCTGAAGACGGTAAACTTAGCGCTTGTTGGGAGGCAACCCAATATTTAGTTTTTATCTAATTTATCTTATTTTTTTTTAGGATAATTTGAATAAGTTGGAGGGAGAGCTCAAATTTTCAAAGGCATGTGCTGGACTAAAAAATAAATAAATAAATAAATAAATAAATAAATAAAAAATAAAAAAATATATATACTGAGTTAGGTGTATTCTTCCATGTTCTTTATTACATCCTTTATTTTTTCTTCTCCATTGAGGACAATGTCGATTAAGTTGGGGGGAGGAAAAAATAAAAATTTTAAAATTTTAAGTCCTCGAAAAAGTTAGTATTTAGTATTTAGATACTTGATTATGCTTAAGAATCGAATAAAACTAAGCATTTTTAAAAGAAAATTGATACACAGATCAGAGAATCTGTGAGATATTGAGGAATCAAGTATTAAGAAAATTCAATAAAGAGTTAAGTCCAGAACATAAAAATTTTTTTCCTTGGAGCATTTCTAATTATTTTTACTAGCATCAAAGAAAAGTCTACTTTTTATAGGCTTGTGTAGGGTAACTATACATTTCTTCATATAAAAATTTATTTTAATAAAATAGTTTCCAAGTACTTCTCACTGAGTAACCGGGCCTCTTTGCCTAAGCAAGCATTGAGTTTCGCGTCAAAAGGTGGGAAGGGCAAAGAAGCTCGTTGTAAAGCTAGTCTTAACTCGTAGCCTATTTGATTCGAGCTAGTAAGCCCGAGGGGTATTCTATACCTAGTGCCCTAAAGCCAACTGGTTTGGGAGTCATTGGCCCAAGACTCGCTACATGGATCAAATAGAAAGCTTAAGGAGTTAAGACACTCAATAGTGGTACAACGTTAAAAAAAAAAAAAAAAAAAAAAAAAAAAAAAAAAAAAAAAAAAAAAAAACATTGGTTTCCCACCGAGTAACCGGGTCCTGTTGCCTAAGTAAGCAATGATATTCGCGTCAAAAAGTGGGCAATGTAAAAATAAAAATTAATAAATGAAGGATGGAAGTAGCAATACACCTGCCTATATGAAAGTTTAGACAAATCAGAGATAAAAGTGGAATAATTTAGAAAAAGTTCTGAAAAATTTATTGTTCTTTACTTAATTTTTCTATTGATAAGTATTAATACCCCAATGATATATCTCATTTAAGCTCTACTGAATATCAATGGCCATTTTGAAAATTGCTTAAATAAAATTCGAAACTCTAAAGTTAAAAGGTATTTAAAACTAAATTCTTTCTTTACTCGAGGACGAGCAAAGCTTAAGTTGGGGGGTGTGATAAACATCATAAATTCACCAATAAAAGTATTAATTTATCAATTAATTTATATTAATTTTTAATAATTAATAATCAATTTATATATAATTTTTGAAAAATTCATATTTTTATTAATTAAAAAATTAATTAAAAAATAATAAAAATTAAAAAATAAAATTTTATTATCAATAGAAAGAGCTCATTTTTCTGATCACAACGAAATAAATTTCAAGTAAAACGGAGCTAAAATGAAAAAGATATGAATTTTTAAAAAAATATAAAATAAATAAAAATTAAATAAAAAAGAAAACGGCTCAGTCGGCTCCGCAAGCCGAGCCACCAAGCCAAGCCGAGCCATCAAGCCGACTCAGCCGTTGAAGCCATCAGCCGGTCCACGATCCAGGCGTGGACCGCCAGCTCAGCAAATTCCGGCGAATCAGAGATTGCCACGTGGTGGACCTAGACCCCTTAAGGGTCTACAGAAATTTATCGCGACTCACAAGGGTAATTCAGTCTTTTCATCCGACAACAGCGGCGCTGATTGGTTGCGGTGTGCGGTGCGGCCGGTCCACGCGGTCCATGGGAACAGTTATTGCGCGATCAGACGGATGTGGTTGTTTGCGGTCAGGATCGGACGGCTGTGGTTGCTTCCGACATTTATTCAGATACAAACATCACGCGGATCACCATCGGACGGCAGCGCTCGATCCAGGCGATGATCCGACGGTCCAGAACGCTGCCGGCGGCGATCAAGACTCCCGAAGCGCGATTTGCGGCCAGATTTTCCCGATCAAGCGCGATCCAACGGCCAGAATTTAATCTGACCCGATCTGAGCTTATCTGCATCCGATTTTGATGATTTTTGGACCGTTGGATTCCTGTTGAATGGCTGGATTTTATCAAATTTACCAGAGTCGTATCTGAGCTGTTTTAATTCAAATTTCATCCAAATTTGTTTGTATTTTGATGATTACAAAGGCATTAGTCCCATATTGCCTTTAGAAAAAATATCTAGCCCTCCTAGCTCTATAAAAAGGATCCCAGGCCATCAAAAATGAATATCTCCGATCAAGGTGAAGTTTTGGTATAGGGCGAAGCCAGGCTATGGGTTAAAGGCTGCTTCGAAGCAACGGATGCTGAGAAGAAGAGCCGAGCTTCTACACCATCTTTCTGCCAATGCCGATCCAAGATCAGAGATCAGGCTATTTTATTTTATTTTCTTTTCTTTTTAAATTTTATGTATTTAAATTCTAAAATTTTAGTTAATAAAAATTTTTATATTTTAATTTCTTGCTTTTTATTTTTATTGTAATTTAATTTCTGCACTTTAAATTATTGCTTTGCAAGTAGATGCTAAGATCTAACTAGTAGATCTTAGTACCAAATTTAAATTCCTGCATCTTTTAATTTTTATTTTCAATCTTCCGACTTCAATTTTTATTTTAAAATTTAAATTATTTTCTTTTTCTTCTCAAAAAAATCAAAGATTTCAAATCTAAAAACACTACCTTCCCTGTGGATTCGACCCGACTCACTACTATTTACGTATTTTCAATAATTTTAAGAAGTCGGATTAAACTGATAAACATGGTGTCTTAACGACAGCATCGCATCCCTATCACATGCCTTTCTTATTTATGCTTTAATGTTTAATTTATTATAATTTATACCTAAAAAAATATATCATTATTGTAGAAAGATACGGTCTGTGCTTAGATTAGGATGAATTGTAAGAATTAATTAGATTTAAATTTATGTTCTTTGATTGCATGTTCTAAATAGTCTATACCTATGAGATGGGTCATGATCGCGTTAAATATGATCAATGCTCAGTAAAATAGATTATGTTAGAATTAGATCAAGAAAATATACACCTCATAAGATTACATGTTGACAATGAAAAGATTGCATGAATCAAATATAAACTTGAATATTGGAAGATGGAACTGAAACCTTAGATAATTTCTTTTCTTATTCTTAATTAATTTTTAAATCCTAATTAATTAATTATTTACTTTCTTTTATTTTAATCTACTAAATTTAAATTTATTTTATTTTATTTACTTATTTAAATTTTTATTTTAAGAATTAATTTATTTTTTATTAATTTTTAATTAAAATTGAATGTAACTCAGTCTTTAATCTTTGAGAAAATTGACACCCGACTCATAACTGTTCTAATTAATAGTAAGATCAATTTTAATTTATATTTGTTGCTATGACGACAAGCATCACATGGTCATGGCAGTTTGAAATAATAGAAAGAAGTTTCTATTAAAATTTTATATTAAACTAAAATCAATTGATTCAATCATATAATAGGTATAAGATTTGATAAGTTAACCTTAACCTCGGTCCTATCGAAACTCATGATAGAAGAATCGAATCATACGATAATTGCACTAAGAGGTTCTTATTCTGTTCTGATGGATTACCACCACATATTGCTAGGTATTACTAGTGGATTATGGAATCAATTAGAATTATCCTGATGATTGATAATTCTAATTAGCTAAATCAGAAAGAGTTCTAATCCATCAAAAGAGATTTTAATGATATCAATGATGAAGATCATAACATATCCCATTATCATACAAAATTGAACCTATGAGGTCACACAAATAAGAGTTTGGATCTAGATATTTTCAGTTGGACTCATACAGTCCTATTGGTTTGGATTTGATCCAATTAGATTCATGAAAATCGTACTAGCACATGATTGGACCTAATTTTCTCTTGCATTAGATTTTCTATTGGATTGGACTAAGCCAAATGGGATTTAGCTTACCTAGATGCTATTTATTGGCTTTGTCCCGATCTCCTAAGAGGATAAAGTAGAGGGGGTGCCAAGTGTTCGTGCCCCCCCATTTTTGACTTGGTCTTCATGCACAAAGGGAGAGGAGTGCACACCCCCTAGAATTTCTTTAGGGGCATGCACCCTCAGATACTTGAGAGAGAATGGGGTGCGTGCCCCTCCCTTCCTTCTTGGCATGCATCCTTTAGAGATATGGATAAGAGGGAGTTTTGTTTTATTTAAACTCCATTTGAATGAGTCAAATTGTTTGGTTTCATACAAACTTAAAGGGAGAGAATATCTGGGCACCAACCACCTTATCTGATAAGGTGGTGCACGCCCCATATGAGTTTTGTTGGATAAAATACATGGAGAATTCAGAGGTGGCACCATATATTTGTTGGAGAGTCATTCTGCTTTAAGTATTTGACCCGATCAAATACTTAAAGCCCTTGGACTCTATGTTTTCTATTTTTGTAAATAGGGAACCTGCTAATATGATTTGCATCGCAATTTGGTAAGTGTGAAGCCCTACCAAAGTTCTTCCATGCCTCCTCCCTCTCCTCTCTAGTTCCTCTCTCTCTCCCTCTCTCTTCCACTCCTAAGGGTTGGGCTAATCCAAGTGCTTAAAAGTCAAAGTGTTGCCCATATAAGAAGATGGAGATCCAATCATGTATCGATCAGAGTGCTATCGATGATCCAATTGAAGGCAGATCTAGAAGATCCAAATCTAACTTGCCGAAGCTAGATCAAGCCAGAGAAGATATC
This sequence comes from Cocos nucifera, assembly GCA_006176705.1. Taxonomy (NCBI): domain Eukaryota; kingdom Viridiplantae; phylum Streptophyta; class Magnoliopsida; order Arecales; family Arecaceae; genus Cocos; species Cocos nucifera. The sequence goes on from QRFJ01001495.1 coordinate 335,088, forward strand.
CAGATATGAACCCAAATGGATATCGATAAAGATCGGGCACATGCACGGCTTGAAGGTGAATCTTGATCAGATTTAAATCATCGGATTGCAGAGATTGTCTACCTGTGCAAGGTGATATGATCACAAATCTTTTGTGTGCACGTTTATTTTTAGTGTCTGTAATCAAATCTATGAATCCTAGGCTAGATCGGATCTGAAAATGTTTTAAATTCCACTTCATCCGATCCAATCTGATCCAACCAACATAAAAGTTCTTTTATTGCCCGCCAAGGAATAGTCCCATAGAAGGAGGTCCTCCAATCAAGGACCAAGTTGCCCATTGGGTGAGGATCTTGCTCATCATTGATGATAAGTTGATAGCATTCGGCTTGCCATGGGCGGCTGCCTAGTCGGACCATATTATTCACTCCAGTGTGCTGATGACTTTTAGAGTCGGTGCTTGTGAGCTGGCTATTAATCAGACTTTATCGATTCTGGATTGGTGATAGCAAGTTCATGGCTAATGTCGTTGCTAATAATTATTAGCAATCAAAAATGCCATCGCTAATGTCACCTCTAATTTTTTTCTAATTTTCAAGTAAAATAAAATAAAATAATATTTTAAAAAATATTAGCGATGGCAAGTAGTCTCTAATGTCATCGCTAATGCTATTGCTTATAATTATTAGTGATAGTGAATGCCAACTTTAATACCGATGCTAGTAGTTAATTTTTAAAAAATATTAATAATAATATTTTTTAAAATCTATTTTAATTAATCATAATAAATTATGACTCATAATATATGTTATAATTAAAATCCAAAGATAATATAAAAATTAGAAAGTAAAAACTAATTATATTATATTAAAAATATAAATTATATAATTTTTTATTAGTATCAAAAAATATAATACATCAAAAAAAATAGGCCCAATCCTCATCATCATCTGCCTCCTCCTACTCCTCGTTAGTAGCTGATGGATGAGAGTTGGTTGTCCCAGCATCCTGTAATAAAAAAATAAAATAATATTAGTAAGTTTCAATATAAAGGCATATCTTTTAATACACTCCTCCGATTCTCGAATAGATTATTCCTACATATTTTATTTCATGATATGGGGCTATAAACACCCCCAACCCAATGATTGGATAATTAGATAAAATTTTTAGCCCCTAGATCTCTTTCTTGAACTTAAACCTAAATATATGAAGCTTCTAAATATGAAAACTTAAAACAAGTAAAAGGATTTAGTGATATAATTATCTGATATGATGGCTGGAATGATGAGTCCAGCTGATCGTGCAACTGTGAGTCTCGAAGAAGCTTCATGACCGTATCATGGATAGCATCTAGGAGGCTTTGGGGTCGCTAGCTTAGAAGTCTCTGCACAACCTCCTCCATGTGTGCTTGCTCCAGATCTGGAACGTCAAGGTCTTTGACGACCCCGGAGGCTATTGAGACAGTGGAGGGTTGAAGCTATGGTGGAATCCTATGACTCAGCTCCTACTCATCCTCCTGGTGGTGCTGAGCCATCCTTCAAGGTCAAGGGTGGTTGAGAAGATGGGTCATCGCCATACCTCTCAGCAATGTACGCTGCATAACGCATCTGCATAGTTCAAAAATTATTAGTTCTAATAAAAAAATCAGATCCTGTAACAACTTAATTAGTACATAAAGTTTGAAGTTCTTACCGCAATCTATCATGCGTAAAATCTAAATAGTCACTAGTCCTCCTAGATTGGTATGTGGTCCACCAAAACTATAGCTGAGCTGATGGATCATCCAACTATCATATCTACAATAAGTAAATAATAAAATTAAATTAATTAAAATATACATATGAAAATTTTTATAGTTCTAGTAAAGAGTTTTGGTATTAATTTCTTATCAATCTGTTGGCCACAACATGTGTGCTGATCGAGCCAACTGTGTGTCTGATCGTATCCTACTAGGCAGCTTGATTCTATTGGACCCTCTATGGCTTATTTTGGTATTGAAAGAATCTTTATTTCTAGACCGTATGATCGATCTGATCTAAAATAGAATTTTTCAAAAAAAATTTTATAATTTGATAAAATTTAAGAGTTCTCGGATCTAATTAGATTGATCTAAATATAAAATAAAAAATTAAAATTAAATCAATAATATTTCATATTATCTGATTGGATAAATAGTTTATCCTGTAGTGATGATCTGATGATTCTTCGAGGTTCCACTTGAGCCACGCACGTGCCCAGCCTATATCGGAGTCTACTCAGATTGGATCTGAATATCTCCTCCTTCTAGATCTGATCTCAAAGGATCAGATCTAAAAGCAATTGGCATGCCTTAGATATGATCTTCGATAGTGACCCATTTGTCTCTGGAAGTAGAACATCTTGACTTGATCTTTATGCGGTAATCCAGCAATGTTTGATGGCTGAATCACACAACTTCTTGGGCATGGAGAAGAGGAAGAGGATCAGGGAAGAAGGCATGGAGATGAATAATGTGGCAGAGCTTGGGCATGAGAAATCTAGGATGATAAATCCTAGGGCGCAGGGGTCGTTATATAGACCTAGGCGCCAAGCTGGAGTCCTAGAGCTTTAAGTAACTAATTTACTTAAAGCAGAAGGACCCCCTATTGTGTTCCATGCCCCATCTGAATTCTCTCATATTTTTTCACACAAAATTGGAGAGAAAAGTCGCTAATCATGGATAAGGGATAGGGTGGCGTAGGGATTAAATCTTAAAGTAGTTTGAACTATTCAAACTACTTGACTCGTTCAAATTTAATTTAAATGTGCAACCTCCCTAGTTTATCACATGCGGTGCACACCAAGAGGGGCGTGCACCATCCTCATCCATGCAAATTCATCAAGGGGTGTGTGCCCCTAAAAAATCTCTAGGGGGTGCATGCCCCTCTCCCTCAATTCTTGCAAAGCTAGGTCAAAGTTGACCCTTGTTCTATTTCCATCATATGGGATTAAGATAAGCCCTGAACTGATCATGACAAGTCTTGATCTAACTAGGACAAACTCTAGACAAATTAGGATAAAACCATACAAGGTTTCTAGATGAGCCAAATTCAATTTGACTCAGTTGAGATGAATTAGAAAGATGATAGAAGGAGAAAGTCAGGTCCAATCATATGCTAGCATGATTTCTTTGAACCTGATTAGATCTAATCCAAATTAATTGAACCATATTGATCTAATTAATGACATTCAGATCCAAACCCTTATTTATGTGATCTAGTAGGTTCGAATCTGTATGATAATGGGACATGTTACGATCTCTATCATCGACATCATCGAAACACCTTTCGATGGACTAGAATTCTTCTAATTCGTCCCAAAATCCACCAGTGACACCTAGCAGTATATGGTGGCAACCCATCAGAACCAAATATGAACCATTTGGTGCAGCTACCTATGTGATTGGGTTCTTCTATCATGAGCTCTGATAGGATCTAAGGCAAGGTAAACTCGTCAAACCCTAACACCCGTCATATGAATAAATCATTCGATTTGAGTCCGATATGAAATCCTAATAGAAACTTCTTTCTATTAATTCACATTAGCATGGCCATGGATTTTAGGACTTGACCTCATGATCATCATAGGACTACTCCTCTACCGAGATTGATAGATCTCATCTTAGTAAGATCCAATTCCTATAATGAACATACTACAGCCAACATACACCTCAAGGTTCTGAATGGCTAGGAGATCGAGCTATGGTGTAGTCAAACTATAATATACTCAAGATGAACTGTCGATGCATCTCAAGTCAAAGAACCAGATACACGACTACAGCATCAAGTTAGTCATCGACAAGAAGGTAGACTTCCTTATGACTGCTCAAGATAGTCACGCTCAGTGCCCTTGTTCTCAACAAGTACCTATACTCTCGCTCCAATATCTTCACATCATAGACTTAAGATACATCTACCCTAAGAAAGAGATCATACACCGATCTTCTGGATTGATTACCATCCTCATGATGATCCTATGATCAAAAATATTTTATAAGTTAATTATGATAACACTTGCCTTAAATTCTCAACTCTTAAGAATATGTGTTATCATATCCGTTAACTCAATGCATGTATCACAGATACTTTAAATATACAATATGATAGAAAATAACTTTTTTATTAATTTTAAGTCAAAATTTTAAAATGTTTCTAGAAAGTATTTTATGAGTGTCGGTCAATCTGACTTCTAGGGCACACATCTAACAAACTCTCACTTGACCTAGAGCCAATTGGCTATAAATCTAAGTCCCATCTTCTTAAGGTGGGCTTTGATCTTCTACTATCCTAAAAGCTTCATTAGTAGGTCAGCCACATTGTCTGCAGTGTCGACTCTCTTGATCTCAATGGATGAGATTGAATCACTGTCTACTTAAAACTCTTCTAGCTAATAGCACCACTATTGCACAGGAACAGTCGACTTCCAAATATCAACTTTCAATCATCTATGTTAGACATAAAGTTTGAGTCTGTATACCCCTGAACCTGGATTTCTCTATTACCAAAGATTAGAAACATATCCTTAATCCTTCTCAAGTACTTAAGGATATATTTTACAGAAGTTCAGTGCTTTTTGCCTGAATTCAACTGATACCTGCTTGTGATACTCATAGCATGAGCGATATCAAATCGTGTACACAGCGTAGCATGCATGAGACTCCCTATTATTGAAGTATAAGGGATCTTGCTTATGCATTCAATCTCTTTAGGTATGTTAGGGCACATCCTTTTGGAAAGATGAATGCCATGTCTGAAGGGCACAAGTCTCCTCTTAGAGTTCTCCATGCTGAACCTCTTCAGCACCTCTTCTATGTATATCTTCTATAAGAGACCCAGCATCCTTTTTAGTCTATCCCTATAGACCTTGATCCCTAAAATGAAGGATGCTTCTTCTAAATCTTTCATAGAAAATTTCTTAGACAACCATACTTTGACCGAGATCAGCATGAAAATGTCATTCTCAATTAGGAGGATGTCATCCACATACAATATGAGAAAGATAATAGCACTTCCATTAAACTTTTTGAACACACAAGATTCCTTCTCATTCTTGATGAAATCAAACGATTTGATTATATCATTAAAATGAGCATTCCAACTCCAAGATGCTTGCTTGAGTCTATAATTAGACCTTTGCAGCTTGTAGACCTTGTGATCACCATCACTAGATGTAAAACTAAGTGGCTATTCAATATAGATATCTTTCTCAAGATATCCATTTAGAAATATCATTTTTACATCCATCTACTATATTTCATAATCAAAATAGACTGCAATAGCAAGTAATGTACAGATGGATTTCAGCATGACCACTGGCGAGAAAGCGTCCTGATAGTCAATGCCTTCATGTTGACTATATTCTTTTGTTACGACCCTTGCCTTGAATGTCTCCATATTTTCATCTATACATATCTTTCTCTTGAAGATCTATTTACATGCAATAGGTACAATACCTTCAGGTAGATCTACCAAGGTCCAGACTTGATTCGAGTGCATCGAGTCAATCTCTGACTTCATTGTCTCTAGATATTTTTCGAAATCAATATCTGATATTGTCTCATCATATGTTTTGGATCATTATCATGAACTCCATTTTCTATGAGGAATATTTTCTCTATATCCTCTAAAATAGTACCTAAATACCTCTTAAGAGGACAGAAAATCTTATTTGATCTACGAGGTGGAGGAGATAGTGTGTGGATTGTCTCAAACTGACTGGATTCCTTAGGTTCCTTGGCTCATTGCTCTTTGAAGGATTTCTCCTCGAGCCTGATCTGTCTTTTAATGCCATCATCTTGAACAAACTATTTCTTAAGAAAAATGGCATGTCAACTTACAATCACATTGTGGTCTTTCGAAAGATAGAAATAATATCCTAACGACTCTTTAGGATATCCAATGAATCAAGCTCTAAGGAACCTAGACTCTAACTTGTCTGTTTGGTGTCTCTTAACATGGGCTAAACAATCCCAAATTCTGGGATGACTAAAATTTGATTTTTTACCATGTCATATCTTATACGGTGTGGTAGGAATAGTTTTAAATGGAACCCTATTGAGTAGGTAAATAGCTGTCGTTAAACTATATCCCCAAAGAAACTCAAAAATATCCGTAAAGCTCATCATGGATCGGACCATATCTAATAGTGTCCAATTTTTTCGTTCTAAAATTTTGTTAAGTTGAGGTGTTCCAAGCGGAGTCCATTATGAGACAATGCCATTATCTTTGAGATAGTCCAAAAATTTTCGACTAAGATATTCATCTTCTCAATTTGATCGAAGAACCTTAATGGGCTTTTCAATTTGCTTTTTCTACTTCATGTCTGAATTTTTTAAACTTTTTAAAAGCTTCAGACTTATATCATATTAGCTATACGTACCCGTACTGAGATAGATCATTGGTAAAGATAATGAAGTAGAAAAAATTGCCTCCAGTCGATACATCAAATGGGCCATACATGTCTATATGTACTAGGGCAAGTAGGTCTATGGCCCTTTTTTCATGTCCTACAAAGAAAAGCTTGGTCATTTTGCCTTGAAGGCATGACTCATAAATTGAATATTAATCAAAAGTCAACAAATCCATTAGTTCAAATTTCTTCAATTTATTAATCTTATCTTCAGCTATATGACCTAGCCTAAGATGCCATAGATATCTTTTATTTAGACTATCCATAAGTCATTTTGATCCTATGGCATTCACATTTTGCTTGATATTGTACACAGAAACATCTACATATAACTGATAGAGACTGTTAATTAAGAAATTACTTGTAATTTTATTTTTTTCAAAAAAAATAGGATAGTGGTCCTTAAAGAAACTAATTAGATAACTTTCTTGTGCTAAGTATAAAATAAAAATCAAATTCCTGCTTGTAGCAGGCACAAAATAACAGATCCTAAGAACTAAGACATATCCAAATAGTAATCAAAGAGAGTATGATCCAATTACCATAACAGCAACTCTTGCTCCAATTCCAACATATAGGATCATCTCGCCTTTCCTTAGCCTCCTGCTATTCTCAAGATCCTACATAAAAGTGCATAAATGAGCACGAGAATCAAAGTCAAGCAGCCAACTAGATGTAAAAGAAACTATAAGGTTAGTCTCAATGATGAGCATACCTCTAGAAGGTCCTCCTTCCTTCGTATTTTTCAGGCTGGCCAGGTATGTAGGGCAATTTTGCATCCAATGATCATTGGAGTTGCACTGAAAACACTTTTCCTTCCTCATAGCCTTCTTCTTCAGCTCATCCTTCTTCTTTCCCTCTATTTTCTGCTTCTTCATAGACTTCTTCTTCTTTCAAAAAGATTTTTTCTTGGAAGAAGTCTGTTTCATAGCCAGAACTAAGCCATTTGAACTCTTCAAAGTCTGCTCAGCAGTGATTAGCATGTTCATCAACTCAGCCAAGGTGTGCTAGAGCTTACTCATATGGAAGTTTGTGATGAACTATCCATATAAATCAATCAAGGACTGCAGGATCACATCAATCTGTAGATCCTTGTTCATCAGGACACCAAGCTTCTCAATCTCTTCTAGGTCCTTGATCATCACTAAGCAATGATCTTGGACAACTACCCATCATACATTTGCATCTTAAATAGTCTCCTCGAGACTTGATAATGTGTTGTAAGACGTTATTCACATACAACTCTTGTAGGTGAGCCAACATTTAGCATGCAGTCCTAAGGTCCTTGTGTTGGCATTGCGATTCATCAAACATTGAGCCCAACACATAACACCTACCCTTGTTGTCATCATCCAACCATTTTTCATGAATGCTCTCTGATCAATAGTTGGATAGACTGAGAGAGTAGGAAGTTTCTGGTCCAGTACATAGGATAGCTTTTCGAAACTCAAAATAATTTTAAGATTTCTTAGCTAATCCTTGTAATTGGGTCTGGTCAATCTATAGGTATCTAGGATTTGGGCTAGGGGGTTTGACACAGACATCTTCCTATATAGAGTCAAAGTTTCTAGTTAGATTTATAATTGACTTAACCAATTTGATTAAAAATTTTATTTTTAAATAAATTTAAGCTACCATTATTTTTTTGAATTCCTACACTCTCTTAGCAGAGATGCAAAAATCTCCACGATCAAAGACTTTTAGTGGGTGGTGCAGTCCCACCGACTGGCTCACCACCTCACCTAATAGTTATTGGTGATGGATCAACTGATGAGTGGACAACCCTTGTCTAATATTTCTCCAAACATGGTGCACCCAAACTTGGTCTTTAATTCATGAAGCTCACCATGCCTAGAATATTGCTTCACTTCTTAGTTAAGTCAAACCTACTATTTGCACGAACTAGATTCGTAATTGGGACCCTCACTGTATTCGAAATATTGAGCCCAACCCATCCTTTAATTCATAGCATCCTATGCCTAATAGATATGGTTGCATCTTCCTAAGGCAACTGAATCACTATATCCAATCGAGAACAATCAACCCTGGAAAGGGCCCGCACATTTACAATGATGGAAGGCCAACGACTTAACATTTTTTTAGAAAGATTTTAATTTAGGTCTCTTAGACTCAACTAGTTATAACAATTATGACTAACCTAGTGGCATGGGTTAGCTTGAATCGTTAGCCACCACAATACAAAACTGGATCGACCTAATCGACCAGGTAAATGAGATCGGTGGGAGAGATATGCCATTAACTCATTGTGAATGCATTTAGATCGAGTAGCTCCCAATTAAAACCACCGATCATATTTACCAAACTTACCTTAGACACCGACTTGTCTGACTAGAACTGATCATGTTAGCCTACAATCCAGACTCAAACCATGGAGCCAAATTAGGTTTTAAATTGGTCGACCACATGTGATTGTTAAGTCGACCTTGACCAAGACTTACATCTAATGGGCTGGTCAAATCTAAGCACTCATAATCCAACCTAGCCAACTCTTGATTTGGTTTGATTAATCGCTAAACCTAATCAAGCTACCCATACCCAAACCCACATTTTATGAAGGTGTCTTAGATTTGAAAATTCTTAATTTTAAATCTAGTTTATTTCATAAACTTAATTCTTAATTAAGTCCAAGGGTTCATGAAACAAAATATGCATCAAAGATCCTAGGATTTTTAGATCTAGGATTTTGCAGAAAAGTAAGTTTTTGATTTCTAATTAAGGGCAAACACGCAGCACCCCTACATGCTAAAAGAGCACCCTATCGAATGAAAATCGAGGGTCTTTAAACCTTCTTACTCTTATGAACAGATAGCTAAGGGGAATGCCTTAATCAAAAATATAAATTATACTACAAAATAGTTAGATCTAACATATATATCATATATATGATTAAAGATCTAAACTACACATGCTTTACATATATCACATATATTAATTGTAAACATTTAAACTCATATTTCAGATCTGATTACAACTTATGTAACATCTAAAATAAAGATTAAATAATAAATCATGAAAAAATTTAGATCTAGACTAATCATGGCAAGATCTATAGAACCAATCTAGACATGCATTACATATATCGTATATATGAAAATTTTAAAATATATCTAATTAATTTCATATCTGATTATATCTCATGTAACATCTGAAATTAAATGATCAAATTAAAAAAATAGATCAAATTTAAAATAGATCTAGAATTGTAAATGTAGCTCTAATACCAGTTGAAGGAATCTTTATTTCTAGGCTGCAGAATCAATATGATCTAATCTAATCAAATCTAAAGCAATATTTTTAAAAAAAAATTCTATAATCTAATCAGATCTGAGAGCTTCGAGGTTCCAACTTGAGCTACACACATGCCCAGCCTCTACCTGAGTCTATTCAAGCTGGATCTAAATATCTCCTCCTTCTGGATCTGATCTCAAAGGGTCAGATCTGAAAGCAATTGGCGTGCCTTAGATCTGATCTTCGATAGTGACCTATTTGTCTCTCAAAGTAGAACTTCTTGACCTGATTTTTGTGCAGCAGTCCACCAATGCTTGATGGTTGAATCACCCAACTTCATGGGTGTGGAGAAGAGGAAGAGGATCAGGGAAGGAGGCATGGAGATGGATAATGTGGCATAGCCTGGGCATGAGAAATCTAGGATGATAAATCCTAGGGTGCAGGGGTCTTTATATAGACCTAGGTGCCAAGCTAGAGTCCTAGAGCTTTAAGTAACTAATTTACTTAAAGTAGAAGGACTCTTTATTGTGTTCGATGGCCCACCTGAATTCTCTCATATTTTGTTATACAAAATTGGAGAGAAAAGTTGCCAATCATGGATAAGGGATAGGGTGGCGCAGAGATCAAATCTCAAAGTAGTTTGAACTATTCAAACTACTTTGACTTGTTTAAATTTCATTTAAATGTACAACCTCCCTAGTTTATCCACATGGGGCACACGCCCCTATTATAGGGGTGTGTGCCCTCTTCATCCATGAAAATTCATCAAAGGGTGCGCACCCCTAGAAAATCTCTATGGGGTGCATGCCCCTCTCCCTCAATTCCTACAAAGCTGGGTCAAAGTTGACCCTTGTCTTGTTTCCATCACGTGGGATTAAGACAAGCCTTGATCTGATCAGGACAAGCTCCAGACAAATCAGGATAAATCCTTATAAGATTCTTCGATGAGTCAAATCTAAATTGACTCAGTCAAGATGAACCAAAAAGATGACTGAATGAGAAAGTCAGATTCAATCGTGTGCTAGCATAATTTTCTTGAACCTGATTAGATCTAATCCAAATCAATTGAACCATATTGGCCAAATTAATGACATCCAGACCCAAACCCTTATTTGTGTGATTTAGTTAGATTCAATTTCATATGGTAATTGGATATGTTGCGATCTCTATCATCGACATCATCGAAATATATTTCGATGGACTAGAACTCTTCTGATTCACTTAATTAGAATCATCAATCATCAAGATAATTTTAATTGATCTCAAAATCCACCAATGATACCTAGCAATATATGGTGGCAATCCATCAAAATTGAATATGAATCTCTTGGTGTAGCTACCTGATAAGATCATGATATTGTCGTTAAGACATCGTATTTATTAGTTTAATCTAACTTCTTAAAATAATTAAAAATACGTAGCTAGCAGTGAGTTAAGTCGAATCTACAGAGAAGGTAGTGCTTTAGTTTTGAAATCTTTAATTTTTTTAAAGAAAAAGATTTGAAAAGAGTTTTGAAATCAAAAGTGAAGTCGGAAAATAAAAGATGAAAATTAAAAGGTGTAGAAATTTAAACTTGGTACTAAGATCTACTAGTTAGATCTTAGCATTTACTTGCAATAAAATAAAAAATAGTAATTAAAGTATAAAAATTAAATTACAACAAAAATAAAGAGCATGAAATTAAAGAACATGAAAATAAATATTGTATTAATTAAAAAATTCATAATTTAAATACATAAAAAAAAAATTAAAATAGGCTGAATCTCTTATCTTAGATCGACATTGGCCCAGCTCTTCTTCTCGGCACCCGTTGCCTTGAAGCAGCCTCTAATTCATAGCCTGGCTTCATCCTATACCAAAGCTTCATCTTGACCAAAGATTATGAACTTTGGAGGCCTGGGGTCTTATTTATAGGTGTTGGAAGGCTAGAGACTTTTTCTATAGGCAATGTGGGACTAAGAAGGTCTTTGATCGTTAAAATATGGAGAAATCCAAGTGAAAATTGGATTAAAAGAAGTCCTAGATGAATTCTATTGCTCTGGATGAAATTTGACCATTAGATATGGATCAAACGGTCCAAAAAATATTAAAATCAGATGCGTATCAGCCTAGATCAGGTTAGATTAAATTTTGGCTATTGATCATGCGTTGATGGAGAAAATCTGACCACTAATCGTGCATTGGAATCCTGATCACCGTCGGGTGCTCTCTCCACCATCGGATCATCCCCTAGATCGAGCACTGCCATTGGATGGTGATCTGCATGAAGTCTGAAGTAGAAAATTTTCTCCATCATTCGATCTTGACCAAAAGCAACTAAAGCCATATGATCACGTAATTTCTATTCTCATGGATCGACTGCACCGCACACCGTAATGAATCAATGCCTCCTATCGTCGAGTGAAAAGTCCAAAATGCCATATGAGCCGTGATAGATTTTTTGTGAACCCTTTAAGGGTCTAGGTCCAACATGTGTCGCTCCAAGATTCACTAGTTTCTGTTGAGCTAGCGATCTATGCTTGGATAATGGACCGACTGATGGCTTCCATGGTTGAGTTAGCTAGCATGACTGGCTTGACGTGCTAGCTTTATCGGCTTCGCTCGACGTGTTTGAATGTGCCGGTTGATATGGCGTAGCGGCTTGAGCTAGCTGAGCCATATGTTATTTTTAATTTAATTTTTATTTATTTTATTTTTTTAGAAATTCATATCTTCTCCGTTTTAGCTTCGTTTTACTTAAAACTTATTTCATTATGATCAAAAAAATGAGCTCTTTCCATTGATAATAAAATTTTATTTTTTAATTATTTTTTAATTAATTTTTAATTAATAAAATATTAATTTCTTTAAAATATATATAAATTGATCATTAATTCTTAAAAATTAATATAAATTAATTAATAAATTAATACTTTTATTGATAAATTTATGATACTTATCACACCCTCCAACTTAAGTTTTGCTCGTCCTTGAGTAAAGAAAGAATTTAGTTTTAAATACTTGTTAACTTTAGAGTTTCGAATTTTGCCTAAGCACTTTTCAAAATGACCATTGATATTCAGTAGAGTATAAATGAAATATATCATTAGGATATTAATACTTATTAATAGAAAAATTAAGTAAAGAATATTAAATTTTTTTGAATTTTTTCTAAATTATCATATCTCTATCTTTGAATTATCTAAACTTTCATATAGGCAAGTGTATTGCTACTTCCGCTCTTCATTAATTGATTTTTATTTTTACATTGTCCACTTTTTGATGTGAATATCATTGCTTAGGCAATGAGATCCGATTACTCAATGGAAAATCAATATTTTTTATTTTTTATTTTTAACATTGTATCACTATTGAGTGTCTTAACCCCTTAAGCTTTCTATTTGATCCATATAGCGAGTCTTAGGCCAATGACTCTCAAACTAGTTGGCTTTAGGACACTAGGTATAGAATATCCCTCAAGCTAACTAGCTCAAATCAAATAGGCTATGAGTTAAGACTAGCTTTACAACGAGCTTCTTTGCCCTTCCCACCATTTGATGCAAAACTCAATGCTTGCTTAGGCAAAGAGGCCCGGTTACTCAGTGAGAAGTACTTGAAAACTATTTTAAAATTTTTTTTATGTGAAGAAACGTATAGTTACCCTACACAAAAACTATAAAAAGTAGACTTTTCTTTGATGCTAGTAGAAAAAATTAGAAATGCTCAAAAGAAAAACTTTTTATGTTCTAGACTTAACTCTTTATTGAATTTTCTTAATACTTGATTCCTCTATATCTCATAGATTCTCTGATCTGTGCATCAATTTTCTTTTAAAAATGCTTAGTTTAATTTGATTCTTAAGCATAATCAGATGTCTAAATACTAAATACTAACTTTTTTGAGGACTTAAAATTTTAAAATTTTTATTTTTCTTCCTTCAACTTAATCGACATTGTCCTCAATAAAGAAGAAAAAATAAAGGATGTAATAAAAAATATGAAAGAAAATACCTGACTATATTTTTGGTTCAGCACATGCCTTTGAAAATTTAAACTCTCCCTCCAACTTATTCAATGGAGCTTATTTGATCTGATAATGCTAAAAAGAAAACTAATTAGAAAGAAAGAAGCTGGGTTGCCTCCCAGGAGTGCTAAGTTTAAAGTCTTCAGCCAGACTAAATAGTGATGATAGACTAACCGAGATATGTTGGTTCATAAAGAACCATGGCTTCCTCCATAGATTCTATGGGTAATTCCAAGAATGGTTTCACTCGTTGACCATTAACTTTAGAAACAACACCATTGCTTGGGTTTTCAATCTCTACAGCCCCATATGGGAAAATTTCTTTAGCAAAGAAAGGTCCTGTCCATCTAGACCTAAGCTTTCCAAGAAAAAGATGTAACCTTGAATTATACCAAAGAACTTTTTGTCCAGGAGTGAAAGATTTTCTATGAATTGCTTAATCATGAAATACTTTCATCCGTTCCTTGTATACCTTGGCATTCTTATAAGCTTCATTTTTCAGTTCTTCTAATTCATTGATCTGAAGCTTCCTATGATTTTCGGCTACATCTAGGTCCATGTTTAATTTCTTTATTGCCCACATGGCTTTATGTTCTAACTCAACAGGCAAGTGACATGGTTTTCCAAACACAATCCTATAAGGAGACATTCCTAGGTTGGTCTTGTAGGCAGTGCGGTAAGCCCAAAGTGCATCAACTAATTTCACAGACCAATCCTTCCTATTGGCATTAACAGTTTTCTCCAAGATTTGTTTGATTTGTCTATTGGACACTTCAACTTGCCTACTAGTCTAAGGATGATATGGTGTGGATAACTTAAGGGTAACATTATATTTCTTCATTAATGCGGTAAAGGATTGATTGCAAAAATGTATTCCCCGATCACTAATGATTGCTCTAAGAGTTCCAAAGCGAGAGAGAATATTTTTCTTAAGAAATTTAATGACCACTTTGCTATCATTGGACTTACATGAAATAGCTTCTACCCACTTGAAAACATAATCAACAGCCACTAAGATATACTCATTTTTGAAGGAATTCGAAAATGGTCCCATAAAATCAACTTCCCAGACATCAAAAATTTCAACTACCAAGATTGGATTGAGTGGCATCATATCTCTCTTTGTAATCTGACCCATTTGTTGGCATCGATTACCATTTTTATAGTACATATGTGCATCCTTAAATAAATTAGGCCAATAAAATCCACATTGAAGTCTTTGGCAGCAGTCTTCTTAGATGCAAAATGATCACCACATGCTTGATCATGACAAAATGATAGAATACTTTTAACCTCATTATCAAGGACACACCTCCTAATGATCTGATCAGGACACTATTTAAACAGATATGGATCATCCCAAATGAAATACTTTACTTGAAAAAATAATTTATGTTTATCCTGACTAGTCCAATGAGAAGGCACTTTACCAATGGCTAAATAATTCACAATATCCATATACCAAGGTTCAGTGGACACCGACATGAGTTGTTCATCTGAAAAATACTCATTGATAGGTGGTTCATTAGATGGTGCAACTATGATTTGAGATAAGTGATCAGCAACTGCATTCTCTGTCCCTTTCTTGTCCTTAATTTTTAGGTCAAATTCTTGAAGGAGCAAGATCCATCGAATTAAACGTGCCTTAGCATCTTTCTTTGCTAAAAGATGTCTAATGGCTAAGTGATCAGTATAAACAATAATATGAGATCCAACTACATAGGACCTAAATTTTTCTAAGGCAAAGACAACAGCTAAGAATTCCTTCTCTATGGTGGTGCAATTAAGCTGCGCATCATTTAATATTTTGCTTGCATAATAAATAACTCTCGATAGCTTGTTGATGTTTTGACCTAAGACTGCACCTACAGCATGATCAGATGCATTGCACATGAGCTCAAAAGGTTTGGTCCATATAGGTGGATAAATGATCGGGGCAGAAATGAGTGCATTTTTAAGGAATTCAAAAGACTCAAGGCACTTAGAAGTAAACCCAAATTTTGCTTCTTTTGCTATCAAGTTCGTCAAAGGATGAGCCACTTTGCTAAAATCAGGTATGAACCTTTTATAAAATCCAACATGTTCTAAAAATGAACGAATTTCTTTGACAGTCTTGGGTGGTGGAAGACTTGCAATCAAGTCAACTTTGGCCTTGTCAACTTCTATTTCTTTCTTTAAAATTACATGGCCAAGAACTATACCTTCTCTAACCATGAATTGACATTTTTCCCAATTAAGAACTAAATGCTTCTTCTTACATCTTTCTAGAACAAGTCTTAGATGGTTTAAGCATTTAAAGAAGCTAGGTCCAAAGATAGAAAAGTCAACCATAAAAATTTCTAGAAATCGTTCAATCATATCGAAAAACATGCTGATCATATATCTCTGAAAGGTTGCTGGAGCATTACATAGTCCAAAGGGCAAGCAAAGGTTCCGAATGGGCAGGTGAATGTGGTCTTTTTCTAATCTTTAGGGGCTATGGGGATCTAATTATAACCAGAGAATCCATCTAGAAAATAGTAAAATTCTTGTCCGACTAACTTTTTCAACATTTGATCAATAAATGGCAAAGAAAAGTGATCTTTTCTTGTAGCTGCATTCAATTTTCTATAATCTATACAGACCCTCCATCCCATTTGGATCTTAGTTGGGATAAGTTCATTAGCTTCATTCTGGACTACTATTATCCTAGATTTTTTTGGTACCACTTGTACAAGGCTTACCCATGAACTATCAAAAATGGTGTAAATAATTCCATTATCCAACAACTCCAGAATTTTCTTTTTGACTACATCCTTCATGGTTGGGTTCAATCTTCTTTGGGCATCTCGAGTTGGTTTAGCCTCTTCCTCTAGGTATATCCTATGTTGAACTATGGAAGGGCTTATTCCTTTAATGTCTATCATGGTCCAGTCTATTGCTTCTCAGTTTTCTCTTAAGACCGTTAATAATTCCTCCTCTTGATTAGGATTCAGGTTTGATACAATAATTACAGGCAAGGTTTTCTCTAGACCTAAATATGCATACTTGATGTGCTCAGGGAGGGGTTTCAACTCTACTTTGGGTGCCTCTTTTTTTGATGACTCAGGTGATGGTTTAGTCATTTCTATAAGTGGTTCAGTGGGAGGCTCCCATCTCTAACCATTTTTATTATCTCCAAGTATTTTATCTAGGTTCTCATATTCATGGGTTAGCCAGATAGTAGATTCAAGATTGACTTTATCATCGCTAATGTCTATGGATTCATAAATTTCATCTTGGACTATACTTACATTAGCATGCTTGATAGATTTCTATTCCAAATTAAAAATATTTAGCTCGATAGTCATGTTTCCAAAAGATAGTTTCATAAGTCCATTCTGATAATTGATTTCAGCATTAGCAGTAGCTAGGAATGGTCTTCCTAAAATCACTGAAATTTGACCCTTAGGATTTGATATTGGCTCAGTCTCCAAAATGACAAAATCAACTGGAAAGATAAAATTTTCAACCTTAATCAAAACATCTTCTACCATTCTCTTGGGGATCCTAAAAGATCGATCTACTAATTGTAATATGATCCCTGTTGGCTGAAGCTTTTCCAATCCTAATTGCTCATAAATTGAATAGGGCAAAATATTTACACTAGCCCCTAAATCAAGTAACTTCTTCTCAATGTGGGTTTCTCCTATGACATATGAAATTATTGGAGACCCTGGCTCCTTATACTTTATAAGCATATGACTTAATAAATATGAACTCACACTTGCTGCTAAGAAAGCTCTCTTTGGTACATTGTCATCTTTTACTTGGTGTAAAGGTCTTTTAAGAATTTGGCATAAGTCGAAACTTCTTGGATCATGTCTAGTAAAAGAATATTTACTTGAACTTGCTTAAATGCCTCTAGCATTTTGTCTAAATATTTTAATTATTTATTAGACCTTAATCGATTTGGGAAAGGAGCTCTAGAGATTATGGGCATCTAGTTTGGTGCACAATCAGTTTCAGGACCTTGAGTTTGTAAGGTAGATTGTTTATTGGGTGGCTCAACAGACTCAGCACTCAAGTCTTCTCTAATATCAAGTGTATTTTCCTTGTTATCCACTTATTTTTCTGATCTCAAGGAATGAATAGCATTAACTTGATTAACCTGGTTTCCTTGGGATGGTCTACCATTTTGATTCCTTAGGTTGGGCTTAGGTTGGCTAGGTAGCCTACCTCGTTCACGTTCACTTATGGTAGATGCTAGCTGACTCACTTGCATTTCCAAGCGAGCTATGGTCTAAGAATTTAAATTCAAAATTTGGCCTGTGGTTTGCATGAAATTGCTTAAGGTGGCATTGGTGTCAGCATTAGATTTGGCTAGGGCTTCCAGGCTTTTCTCTAAAGAACTAAGTTTCTTTTCATTAATATTAAAGCCTGGTGGTGGCAGAGTGTTTATCACAGGATTAGGCCTTGGATTCTACTGATTGAAACTTGGATTGCCTACATTTGGATTTTGTGACCATAAAAAATTTGGATGATTTCTCCAACCTGGGTTATAAGTGGGTGCATAGGGATTGTTTAATGGTCTCTGATATGTGGTATTCACTTGTGCATATCCATTATTTAATTGGTTCATTGGGAGGGGACATTCCTCAAGGACATGGTCTGGTGCATTGCACCTATTGCACATGGGTGCAGTCACTTGGTTCACATTGACTGGTCTTTAAAGTTCTAAGGCCTCTAACCTATGTGTCAAAGTTGCAATTTTGGCTTCTACAGCTAGGAAGGTTTGAATTTGGTATATTTCACCTCTTGAAGGTGTGGATTTTTCTGATTTTCTAGTTATTTTTCATTGTAAACTTTTCTCGGCTAGGTCTTCTAAAAATTCCCAGGCTTCATTTGGTTCTTTGTATATAAATTATCCCTGGCACATGAACTCTAGCATTGTTCGGGAATTTGAATCTAACCCTTCATAAATTATTTGGCATAGCCTCCAAGTTTCTATTCCATGGTGTGGGCATTGGGTCAAGAGGTTCTTGAATCGATCAAAGTATTTCCAAAATGATTTATTAGCTAGTTGATAGAATTGATTTATTTATTTCTAATTCTAGCTATTTTATGATGAATTTTTTTTTTTTTTAAGAATATTCTCATAAAGCCCTCCCAGGTCATGATAGATTGATTTGAAAGACTATAAAGCCACTTTTTGGCATTATCCTTAAGGGCAAAATTGATTAATCTCAGTTTGATTTCATCCTCTGATAATTGTTGTAGTTTCATGGTTGCACAAACCTCTTCAAATTCTCTAATGAATATATATGCATCCTCTATTTTCATGAATTTTGGAAGCATGTTAATGATTTGAGGTTTAATTTTAAAATTATTTGCTATGGGTTAGGGCAACATGATGCAAGAGGGTTGGACGGAACCAATTGGATAACATAAGTCCATAAGAATTTGAGGCTGAGGCTGATTTGCTAAATCCATTATGGATTTTGAGGTTATAGCATCTGAAATAGGAACTAAATCCATTTTGACTAGTTGACCTGAAATCCTTCTCCACACGGATGTTGGAGAATTCACTATATTCTTAATTTCCTCAATCTTTTTTTTTAATTTAATTTATTTTTTTTTTAAATCTCTTTTTTTAAGTTCTAAGTTAATTCAACCTTTTCATACCTTAGGACAACCATGCAACATAACTTCCTGTTATGCCAGGGCAATCTTATGTCAGGGCAATAGAGATTGAAAACCTAAAGTAAAATTTTTTATTTTCAAATAAATTTTAAATAAATTAATCCTAACCTAAGATCAGCCTAGATCTAGATAGCTCTTAACTATTCTAAGTCAGTGTTCGAGCACTCCAAGTGTAGGATCAGCCAATCAACTGGCCAAGTAAGTGTAAGGTTGGTGGGAATCCCCCCATTGCTTGTCTTAGACACCAATTATGCTTGGTCAGGTAAGCTAATGGAATCAATAAGAAACCACCTTCCTTCG